>QGSO01000829.1:160665-242595 GCA_011037825.1 Carya cathayensis
CCCCCCCCCCCCCCCCCCCTTTTTTTTATAGCAAATAGTTCAGGAAAAGAGTGCATATGCTAGTGTTGACTTCTTAAGTTTTGGGCTATGGAGCTAGATGGAGGTCACAATCAATTCAATCATGCACTTTAAGGAGAATGGGAATTTAATGTTCAGCATCGGCTTCATCATTGTTCAGCATTTGCATGATTATGTTAGCTTGGATGGAACTCTACTGTTTAGGTGGAATTTGCATTCATTGCGTACAATGTGCGGCCTTGCTTGAAGCGTTCAGTGTGCACGGTGCAGTAGAAGCATATGTGTATGTTGCACATGGCTGCTAGCTCCCTTGTCAATGGGTGATTGAAGAAATTAGAACACGCAGAAGAGAAGGAATCCTGGAAGGCGGAAGCCTGTCTTCAACTTGTCCAAAAGGCTTTATTATTATTATTTTTAATTAGTAAGAATTTTATTAATAAGAATTTAGGCAAAACCCAAGTACATAGGATGTATACAAGAGGAGAGACCTAGTTAAGAAGAAGAGGAAGAAATAGATATGAGGAACTCATGAACAGTGAGACAATTAAAATCTATAGCCATTGACCAAAGAAATAAGGTTTTTATAAATAGGCTTCTAAGTTCCTCAACCAAACATTCTTTATCTTCGAAGCTCCGGTTGTTTCGTTCCCTCCAAACTCACCATAAGAGGCTTATGGGACCATCTTCCAAATTGCTACAATTTGCTAAACACCATTAAGACTTCTCCAACTGGCTAGGAGATCAATCACCCTCCCCGGCATTATCCATGCTATCCCACCTTGGTGAATAAATCATCTCACAAGGCCCTAGCAACCTCACAGAGAAGAAGCAGATGATTCACTGTTTCGTTTCTGCACATACAAAACCAGTAAATTATAACAATCTACCTTTTTCGTAGGTTGTCCGTTGTCAATATATTTCCCAATGAGGCTGTCCATACACAGAAAGCAGCCTTTAAAGGGGTCTGAGAGCCATACAATGAGGCTTTCCAAATGGCTTTTTTGTCCATCTGCTATTTTCCATTATGATTTTGTCACACTCAGTGGCAGGCTTTTCTGTTGAAGCTCCATCTACTCTTTGAATTGGTGGTTTCTATTCTTTTACAACTGAGAGTTATACTTTTTCATCATTCGACTTGTTGAAAGATCTATGCACTTTCCATTACACTAAGGCTGCGTTTGGATGTTGAGCTGAGTTCTTTATGAATAATAGTGATTTGAGTTAGTGGAGTGAGTTATGTGGGGCCCATCTAAGATGAGTTTAGATGTGTTTGGATGTTAAGATGATTTTAATATTATTTATGGGAAGTTGAAAAATGTATGGGACCCACCAATTATTGGAAAGTTATTGTAATGATTGAATAATTTATTTATTAAATCCTTAATTAATAAATAACATAAATCAAACATAAATTCCCTCAATACATGTAAAAAATTACAACAAAATAAAAACAAAATATTCCGAGCGCTGTAAAAATAAATGTTCTTACTCCAAATTTATAAAAATAAAATAAAATAATTATGAATAAAATTACATCAATATCATGCCCAAATTTTATTTTACTATTTATTTACCTTGGTGTTTTGGAGGGGATTTTAATCTTACTAGGTTTCCTAGTGAGAGGTCGGGGGTGTCACATTTTTCAAGTGCTATGGCTTCTTTCTCAGATTTAATTTTTGATTTAAATCTGATTGATTTACCTTTGGTGGGTGGTGAATTTTCTTGGTCTAATGGCAGATCTTTCTCAAGGTTGGATAAGTTTCTGGTTTCGCCTTCTTGGGAGGCCCATTTTTCTGGTTTGAAGCAGAAAGTTTTGCAGAGATTGTGTTCAGATCATTTTCCCATAATGTTGAACTGTGGCGGATTTGTGAGTAGAAGAAGTTACTTCAAGTTTGAGAATATGTGGTTAAAGGTTGAAGGTTTTGGGGATAAAGTTAGATGTTGGTGGAATTCCTACAATTTTTCAGGTACTCCTAGTTTTGTTTTGGCTAGTAAGTTAAAATCTTTAAAGGATGACTTAAAGAGATGGAATAAAGAGGAATTTGGGTTGATGGATTCAAATAGGAAGCGGCTAATGGAGGAATTGCGTATTTTGGAAGAGAAGGAGGTGCAAGGGTTGTCATCGGAAGAGGATAGATCCAGAAAATTAGGGGTGGCCTCAGATCTGGAAAATTTAGCCTTAATGGAAGAGATATCATGGAGGCAAAAATCAAGGGTGTTATGGCTGAAGGAAGGCGATAGGTGTACCAAATTTTTTCATCGTATGGCGAACTCTCATAGAAGACATAATGCGATTGAGATTCTTCGGGAAGGTGACAGGTTGTTATCGGATCAAGATGATATTAAGGCTCATATTGTGAATTTTTATGAGAAGCTGTTTTCAGAAAATTTTTCGTGGAGACCAAAACTGGATAGCCTTGTCTTTAATTCTATTGAGCAGGCTGATGCTGAGTGGATGGAAAGAGAGTTTGAAGAAGAAGAAGTTCTGGATGTGGTAAAAGGTATGGAAAAAGATAAGGCTCCGGTCCGGATGGGTTCTCTTTGGCTTTTTTTCAAGAGTGCTGGGATGTTGTTAGAGATGACGTCATGAAGGTGTTTGCTGAGTTTCACTCCTATATGAGGTTTGAGAAGAGTTTAAATGCGACTTTCATTGCTCTAATCCCGAAAAAAGCTGGGGCTGTGGAGATAAGAGATTTTAGACCTATCAGTTTGGTGAATGGTGTTTATAAAATTGTTTCTAAGGTGTTGGCTAACCGGTTAAGTAGGGTGATGGAGAGTATAATTTTACAGTCTCAAAATGCTTTTGTGAGAGGAAGGCAGATTTTAGATGCTGTTTTAATTGCTAATGAGTGTTTGGAAAGTAGAATTAAGATGGAGAAAGCTGGTATTCTTGTCAAATTGGATATGGAAAAGGCTTATGATCATGTAAGTTGGGATTTTCTTGAGTATTTATTGAAGAGATATGGTTTTGGAGTTAAATGGTGTTCGTGGATAAAATTCTGTGTTTCGACTCCTAAATTTTCTATTTTGGTGAATGGAGAACCGGCTGGTTTCTTTTGTAGTTCTCGTGGTTTGAGGCAAGGCGACCCCATTTCCCCCTTTCTCTTCGTTATGATCATGGATGCTTTTAGTAGAATGATTGACAAGGCGGTGGAGGGTAATTTTCTGTCTAGTTTTGTGGTGGGTAATGAGAATAGGAATAGTCTGAAGATTTCTCATTTATTATTTGCTGATGATACTCTGGTTTTTAGTGAGCCTGATTCTGATAATTTACGTGCTTTAAGAGCTTTGTTGCTGTGTTTTGAAGCTGTTTCAGGGTTAAAAGTTAATTTATCAAAGTCTGAAATTGTTCCTGTGGGTGCTGTTCAGAACTTATCAGATTTGGCAAATTTATTGGGGTGCAGGATTTCTTCATTGCCTTTGAAATATCTTGGGCTTCCTTTGGGGGCTTCATTTAAAGCAGTGGACATTTGGGATGGAGTGATTGAAAAAATTGAAAGAAGGTTAGCGGGCTGGAAGAGGATTTATTTGTCTAAGGGGGGAAGATTAACTCTTATTAAAAGTTCTTTGTCTAACCTGCCCACATATTTCCTTTCTCTTTTTCCTCTTCCCGCAAGGGTTGAAAAGAGAATTGAGAGTTTATTTCGGAATTTCTTATGGGGTGGTGTAGGTGGGGAAATGAAGTTTCACTTGGTCAGCTGGAAGAAAGTTTGTCAACCTTTGGTTGGTGGTGGTTTGGGGATTAAAAATTTGAGGGTTTTTAATAAAGCTTTACTTGGAAAATGGCTTTGGAGATATCATTTGGAGAGTGAAGCCCTATGGAAAAATGTGATAGATGTGAAGTATGGAAGTTTGTGGGGAGGTTGGTGTTCTGAAGCCTCTAGTGGAGCATATGGGGTGAGTTTGTGGAAGTTTATTAGAAAAGGATGGGATTTTTTCTCTAATAATTTTAGATTGAAGGTGGGAAATGGTAAAAGAATTCTTTTTTGGCATGATTTGTGGTGCGGGGAAACTGCTCTTAAGCTGGAATTTCCTGCCTTGTACAGAATTGCAAGGGATCAAAATGCTGCTGTTTATGATTCTTATTGCAGTAGCAATAATAAGGTTGATTGGCATGTTATTTTCAAAAGGGATGTTAACGATTGGGAAGTGGATGAAGTTCAGGCTTTGTTGGTTAAACTTTGCAGCATAAAGTTGATGATTGAAAGGGAGGATAGTATGGTATGGTCTTCAGCTGGAAATGCTAAGTTTTCAGTTTCTTCCTATTATAAAGTTCTGTCAAGTCATGGTAGTTGTGTATTCCCTTGGAAAAGTATATCGAAAGTGAAAGTTCCTCTCAAGGTTGCTTTTTTCTGTTGGGTGGCTTCTTTGGGCAAAGTTTTGACAACCGATAATCTTAGAAGGAGAGGATTGTTTATTTCTGATTGGTGTGTCATGTGTAAAAAGGATGGAGAATCTGTAAATCATCTTTTCCTTCACTGTGAAGTGTCTAGACTTTTGTGGGATGAGGTTCTGAGCTGGTCAGGTTTGCATTGGGTGATGCCCAAAGATGTGGTGGATTTAATGGCAGGGTGGAAGGGTTTAAAGGGTTGTAAGAAGGCAGCATCGGTTTGGAAGATGATTCCTCCTTGTCTCATGTGGTGCTTATGGATCGAAAGAAATAGGAGATGTTTTGAAGATAAAGAATGCTCTTTGGAAGATCTTAGGGCTTTTTTCTTGAGCACTTTGGGTTTTTGGGCGAAAGTTTATGTAATGGTGGATAATTTTCTGAATCTGTTTTAGTTTTCTAGGTTGTTTTCTTTTTGTTCTGGAAGTTGTAGGCTTCTCCTTTGTATACCTCCTGTGTACTTGGGCTTATGCCTATTTCTTCAATAAAATTATTACTTATCAAAAAAACAAAAAAATACATTTAACGCGTGAGGAAAAAAAAAATTGAGGTTTGCCTAGGCAATTGAGCCGCTCGATGAAGCACTCCAGTGGGCTCAGTTGCTCGACTTTGGCGCTTGAGGCATTTAAGTTCCGCTGGAGCGAAATAGTTTTATTTCCGTTTAACCCAGTGCCGCTTGATCCATTTGCACGTCTTCCTCCCCCAAATTTTTTTTCGCTGCGATTTTCCTTCCATTTCTCACCTCGAACGTGCATCATAACGGGGGATTTCTAAACTTTAGAGCTTACAATAACCAATGAGCTTCTGCATAACCAAATCACATAGCTCGACGAAGTGTCTTTCATATAATTTGAACTTTACAAATATCTTCACATAATTGGAACCTTCAGTTTCATTCTATGTGCTTGTGTCCCTTACCTGTATCTACATATGATCTATTCTGGACAGGAGAGTCCAAAACATCCAGGGATTCATAGGCTCTAGTTATAATATCAGAAATTTGACCCAACTGCAAATGATGATGACTGCATGACTGATCTATGCACATTTACCTCTATCTACCTTTTTAGCTGTGCCGACAACAATGGATGCCGTTTGATGCAATGGGTCTCACCAGTGTGGCTGGTGGTGCTCCAAAATTGATGAAGACTCACTCGATGTGGCGATAGACAGGTCCGGTGGAAAAAATTACTTGAGCCAAGCCTTGCTTTTCATGAAGCCCTTCAAGCAACGTGGGTCTGCTACGGTCGTGGGTCTGCTATGGATAAAAGAATTTGCGGAAGGAGATGGTTTTGAAGGGAGAGAAGCAGAGAAATAATAAACGGGTTGGAAGTTACTTTTTTCTTTTAGATGTGTCAGTTGTGGGTCCCACGAATTGTAAAGTTGAAATGCACTCAGACAGGACTCAACCGTGTGTTTGGATGCTGAATAGAGTTTAAAAGTGAACTGCGCTCAGATGCTTCAAGCATCCAAACGAGCCCTAAATGACTCTGTCCACCTTCATTTGACTTGATGTGGACGTCCCAGGTGAGCTTGAGGGAGCTGTTAGCTTCAGTTCTTTACTTAGTTTCAATGGGATTGGTTCAAGCCAAGCCCCCTGGTAATAGAAAGATGCTTTTAACTGGTTGCCCCAGTGTTTAAACACTTAAAAATCTACTTTGATTTATTGGAAGAGGCAGATGGGTGTAGTGAAGACAGAAAATCAGAGTGTTATTTATGTGTACATCTATATATAGTTATTTGTAAATATATTTATATATATATTCGAGATTGATCTGTATCAATCCCACATCTTCATCTAATAGATAGTTTTGTAGAAAGGTGCATCTAGTTCTTTCTTACTATCTATTTTATGGGATCTATATAATGCTGATTCAATCTAGTTCACTGATTTCATTTAAGACCTGAAGTTGTAATTCCTTTCATTTTTCAATCATTGATAAGAACTAATAAATAACTCAAGTTAAATCTAAATGAGTCATTTGTACTTAAGGTTCATGACACTTCTATTTAACGAAGTGGAAACTAGAATAAACATTGGAGTAGCAAAAATGCTTAGTTCTTCTGAATGAAATCACAGAAACATATCATAGAAACGACTTTTGTTCTGATTTTTGATGGCTGTGTCGCATCCTATCTCATAAGGTAAGTGGCCCTATGCTAGTTGGGGTCCTTTTCCATTTTGGTCTTTATGATCAACTGCCTTACTCCACGTGTGGCGAGATTTTCTGTGATCTCATGTGTTGAGCATAGGAAGTTGGTGAATGGGATCCCACATTGCTTGGGAGAAAAAGTTCTTGTCCTTTATAATGATTCCAAGGAGCTTTAATTGTAGTATTGACTAGTCCTTTTGGAGTATATGTCTGTCCATATGGGGCATGGGCCTTTCTTAGATTGGTACATTATTCCACGTCAGTGCTTGTTTTGCTCACCACCTGACTATGAAAGTATATGACTTTTTCTGGCTTGCTCGTATATCTGCCCAGCTATGTTGGAAGCTTGTGCTTCATGCAAACAGATGTTTATTCTTAATGGAAGTGTCTTAGGTAGGAGTTTAAGCTTACACTGATAGTCATACAAGACTAGTTTTATGAATGATATTCATTCATGGGATTAGCAGGTAGAGGTTTATCTGCTTGACCTGTGAAGTGATGCTTTGACAGTTCGAGTGGTGAAGAAAATCATGAGTTCACATGATATGGTTTAGCACACAAGATAGAAAAGGACCTTCCATGTCCTTTCAAAAGGGGGAATCTAGTCCGTGGTATGTGTTCTGTAAGCATAACCATGAGGATGAGGTTCTTGGCTGATTAATCATCTCAATTTTAAATATTCTTGGTATTGGAGGAGTCAAATGGAGGCTGATAGATACCCTATAGATTTGTCTCATTCTTTCTTTGGTTTTCTAATCATTAATGTGGGGCCTTATAGTATTGGCTTCGTTCCTCTTGAAGTAACCACTTTCATCTAAGATTCTTTCCTACATTTAATTGTAGTTATTTTTTTTTTCTCTTGCAGCTTGAATGAAGCAATACTTCATGCTTTTTATGTATTACATTTTTGGTCTGTTCATGTACTCGGTCCATGTAAAAATCTCAAGAATTTTTATTTGACTACCTTTTATGAACTAGAAGTAAGCAGCATCATGCTCTCTTAGTTGCTTTCTTGTGGAGGCTAAGTTACGACTTTTAACCATATAATGTCGGTTCTGTGATGCAGATTGCAGAATTTGTGTTTGGAATGCTGCTGATGGTAGCTTAGTGCATTCTTTGACAGGTCATACTGAATCTGTAAGTGGTTCACTTTCTTTGTAATGAAACTGTTTCCTTTGATTCTTGATATTTTGGAACGGAAGTGACTATTTATGATAGATGGAATGAGTGCTCTGTGTACTGCTGTTTGTACCTAGTATTTGATAGTCACAAATGTTTATTAGATTCTTCTTTTACCTAGTGCTTGTTAATACCAACATGAGAAGTGTTGGAACATACTATTAAGATACACCATTTATTTAAGCGTTGTCTCTTTAGAACTGGTTGATTAGTACAGTGTCAAAGCTAAAGTCCATATGAAATGAATGCCCAACCTAATGAAGGTCAGTTGTACCTGATGCATGTTGCATAGCCTTCCAAGTAGGGGGGGCATATTTCAGCCTGATGATCTTTCAAGCCAGCAAGGTTCCATTGCTATCACTGGTCCCCATCTCTTGATTGTTTATGCCACTGCTTTTCTCTTCGAGGATGTGTCAAGATGGATTCTCTGTTATTCAGGAAACTCATCATTTGATACAGGGTAATATTTCTAACTGTGCCAACTTGGTTTTTGATAGACATATGTTCTGGATGTTCATCCCTTCAATCCACGAATAGCCATGAGCGCTGGTTATGATGGAAAAACCATAGTGTGGGATGTAAGTTTGTACTTTCTTTTCTCTCATTGAAGCTTTTTATAATTTTCTATTACTGAATCATCTTACTTTTTGTATTTTAGATATGGGAAGGCACACCTATTCGAATATATGACACTTCACGTTTCAAGTTGGTAGATGGCAAGTTTTCACCGTAAGTGAACGATAAAAGACTTCTAGAAGTAGAACTTATGCCTGCAATGAACCTGTCAGTTTGGTTTAGTCCTTATTAAAATCAATTTGGAAGGCCATTCTATTCATTTACTATTGACACTTCCCTCTACAATATATCCCTTTTTGGAATAAGATTGAAATTGCCCACACTTTGTCTTATTATTTAACTAGATATTTCATTTTTTTTGGGAATTAGAGATGCATTATATAAAATGAGGAGTACAAGAGGGGTGATTTTATTGATCAAGTAAATGGGAAATATCCAATTCCCACATTTTGGGAATCGGATATTTCCATTTCCATGACCTCTGGTTCTTCATTTAGAGAAGGTAGTAAAATAGCAAATAACTAGGTGTTATCCATGTATATAATTCCTATGTACTTGGGCTTTTCCTATTTACTTGATCAATAAAATCTTATTTTACCAATAAAAAAAATGTAAGATAGTGGAAAAGTGAGGATCAGGAGATTCAAAACTTTGGCAGCACCCAGAAAACATATGTGACTCTACTTGCACGTGGTGCTCCCTTGCTGTTGGGAAAGGGTTGGGACGGCCATATTTTGAAGAGCTGAGGCTGAGAAAGCTTCTGTTGTGGTGCAATGCGTGTGGTTTGTGGGTGGCTAGAAAGCAATAGATTAGGAATTTCCCATTCTAAAGAAGAAAAACAAAATCAAAAACCACACAAGCCATGGACAAGTGGGAGGGGGAGGGGGAGGGGGGAGGGGGGAGGAGGGCCCTTTCATCTAGGAGGAGATTTTTGCTTTTGGGTTTTTAGGGACGAAAAGAGAATGGTTTTTAGAGAGATGCTAAGATAGACATTTCATAATTCAGTGTGGCCAATAGTCCTTTCATCTAGGAGGAGATTTTTGCTTTTGGGTTTTTAGGGACGAAAAGAGAATGGTTTTTAGAGAGATGCTAAAATAGACATTTCATAATTCAGTGTGGCCTTAGTCTTTACTATTGCTGTAGAGGTTCCTGTTGCTGTTTGTTGATCATTCTCTCGTATTGGCTTTACATATGTTGATGCTCCTATAGTAGGATCAATTAGCAGTTGACATTCTCTTCCAAACTCTAAAGCTTAGACATCGCTTAGCAATAAATTTATTGTTTGGATCAGAACAGAGCCATCACAAATTTCTGTCCCAACCTTAAATTTCTGTTACACAAATCTCTCTCTCTCTCTAAAAAAGTGCAATTTTTTTTCTCTCTCCTCCTTTCTGTTTTCTCTCCGTACACATGCAAAACGTGGGCCGGAAACAGCCCAACGCCTGATGGCGTTCTGTGCTGAAACGTTTCAGTTTAATATGGCTGTGTTTAGAGAGTTTGTGGTTGAATCAAAAAGGATAATGGTTCTGAAAGAGGGAGTAAATTATCGAATATCTAAACAGGGACGGAAGGAAAAATATGAGCTGTTGGTCTGTCGAAACACAGCCTTGTGGTTTGTGTACGTTTTGGAGGATTATTTGAGAGGGGGGAGAAAGGAGGTATATTCGGTGATCAGGGAAGGCTACAGAAGTTTCGTTGCTCAAAGGTGTGCGAATAACCGAGGGCGTTTCTTATCGGTAGCAGACTATGGGCAGGGGGGACGGAAATATTTACTCTGTTTTCCCGAAGGAGCAGGTGGTTGGGTATGGAAAAAATTCAAGGAGTTCTTAGGGGAGCTAACTCAGAATAGGGAGCAAGTAGGTGAACCTTCTGAGACTCACATGAGTAGAAGAGAAAGAGAGGGGAGACCATCCTGTTCGTATGCCGAGGCTCTCATGGCGGTGAGACCAAGCCACGGTGAACACAAGCCATGCGCAAGCTGCGCAGGAGGGGCGGTGCTTCGAGCCCCTCAACCAACACGGGGTGCAGGGTACGGCAGGCCAAAGATTGGGCAGGAGACATGGGTGAGCAGCAGGCGCCTGTTGGAGTTGCAGGGGCAACTGAGGAAAGTGCAGAAGGAGGTAGAGGAGTTGAAGCTTTACGTTGGGCTGAGAATGGAAACAGGTGGGAAAGGGAGGGAAGATATAGCGGAAGGGTTTAAGGGCTGTGGGCTGCAAGCTTTGGGTGGACCGTATGGGGTTGAGGAAATGGGGCTCATGCAGCTTGTTTCTGGAAGGGCTTATGGGCCCAAGGCCCAGCCCACTTCGGTCTCATTACATGGAGGCCTGGGAACTGGGCCTGGGTTGGCCCAGCCCAATACCCCTCATCTGCTGTCATCGAGCCCGTGGAGCCAAACGGGAGATCTGATAGCTGGAGGCGGACCCGCTTCACTCCCAATCGCTGTGCCGTGCTCGCCGGCGGCTGATTGGGTAGCGGCGACCCCACAGACTTCACCGCCGGTGACAGTAGCCAACTCCGGTGAAGTGCCGGCGGCCATGAATGTTCCTATGTCACTGCTGAAGCAGTGTTTTGACATACTGGCGAACCGGGATGGCTCTATCCTGCCGTGTGGAGGCCAGACGGCGCCGGCGAACAGCTCTGTCCAACTTTTGAACACTTCTGAGATGGAGGAAGGTGGTGAGGTGGGTCCCGATGGTTTTAAGATGTCGGAGGAGGAGGTTTTTGGTACGCCAGTGAACCGGGATGGTTCTATCCCGCCGCGTGGAGGCCAGACGGTGCCGGCGAATATATCTGTCCAACTCTAGAATGTCTCAGAGGTGGAGGAAGATGGGGAGGGGGGCACCGATGGCTGTATGCTGTCGGAGGAGGAGGATTTCACTCTCCCTGACGTTTGTGGTCAACTGGGGCTGGAAGACATCTCTCTGGAAGGAGACTGGCATGTAAAGCAGTTGAGTAGATTAGAGGAACCCACACCATTGAACTTCTGTCTACCACCTCAGCCTCATGTCTCGGACTGGGTTTTTCACAAGGTGAAAGAGATACAGAAAATTGTGGGGCTGGATTGTGATGGATATGAGGAACAGTTCTTGGCTTTATTCACGGCAATTGAAGCAGGACACAAACAAAAAAATAAGGGAGAATCAAAGAAACATCGGGAACTCAAACGACTAACTTGGTCGATGAATATGGAAGGTAGTGCGAGTAGGGGAAGGGTGAAAGGGAAGGGGCATGCCTTTTCTCAATGAAACCAAAGATTGTATCGTGGAACGTACGTGGGCTCAACGTGGTGGACAAGCGCCTGCAGATTAGAAACATGATTAGGGAATGGAAGACGGATATCGTCTGTTTGCAAGAAACTAAACTGAAGTTTATTGATAGGGGAATTGTGAGAAGTTTATGGAGTGGGGTCCATGTAGATTGGGCTTTCTTGGATTCAAAGGGGGCGTCGGGAGGCATTGTGGTAATGTGGGACAGACGTGTAGTGGAAAGGGTTGAGGACTTCATCGGCAATTACACCGTGGCATGCTCGTTCAAGAGTGTAGCCGATAACTTTAAGTGGGCTTTTGCAGGTGTTTATGGCGCAAACTTAGACCATGATCGAAGCTTGTTATGGGATGAACTTGCTGGAATTCATAATTGGTGGGAACTCCCGTTGTGTATTGGGGGAGATTTTAATGTTGTTAGATTCCCCAGTGAAACCTCGAGAAGTAGAAGATTACAGCCAGCAATGGAGGCTTTTTCAGAATGTATCTTTGACTTGAACTTGGTGGACCTGCCTTTAGCGGGGGGTACAGCTACTTGGTCTAACAACCATACTTGGTCTCGAATAGACCGCTTCTTGATTTCACCGGAGTGGGAAAGCCACTTTCTAGAGGTGTGGCAAAAGCGTATATCCCGTATTGGTTCGGATCATTGGCCTATTATGCTCGACTATGGAAGAGTCCACAAGGGTCATCGGCCGTTCAAATTCGAGAATATGTGGCTGAAAGCGAAAGGGTTTGTGGATAGGATAAAGCAATGGTGGTCATCTTACCAGTTCCAAGGTACCCCCAGTTTCATTTTTGCGGCAAAATTGAAAGCTCTTAAGAGAGATTTAAAAGTATGGAACTTGGAGTCTTTTGGCTAGGGGAAAACAAAAAAATAAAGATGTTAGAAATCCAGGAGATTGAGAGACTCCAAGAGGTACAACAACTTACTCAGGCAGAACAAGAGAGGAAGGTGGAGTTGGTGGCAGAAGTTGAGAGGTTGATTCTACTAGAAGAGATGTCCTGGCGTCAAAAATCCAGGGCATTGTGGTTGAGGGAAGGGGACAGGAGTACGAGTTTTTTCCACAGAATTGCAAACTCACATAGGAGAAACAATAATATTGAGAGTTTAAAAGTGGATGGTGTGGAATGTAGAGACGAGCAGATTATTCACAATCATGTTGTGGATTTCTTTGAGAACTTACTTAAGGAGCAGGTGGGATGGCGGCCTCCGCTGAACGGTCTGGACTTCAACACCATTGGTTTAAATGATGTGTCTCGATTGGAAAGGGACTTTGAAGAGAGAGAGGTTCATGAAGTTGTGAGGAAAATGGCTAGAGACAAGGCACCAGGACTGGATGGCTTTTCAATGGGTTTCTTTCAAGACTGTTGGGAAGTTATTAAGGATGACCTTATGAAGGTTTTCCAAGAGTTTTTTAGGGCTGGAAAGTTCGAAAAAAGTCTTAATACCACGTTCCTCGCATTGATCCCAAAGAAGGTGGGGGCGATGGAGATTAAAGACTTTCGGCCTATTAGCCTAGTAAGTGGGGTGTATAAGATAATCTCCAAGGTGCTTGCGAACAGATTGAGTGAGGTGATGGGGAAGATTGTCACACAACCTCAAAATGCCTTCGTTAAAGGAAGACAGATTTTGGATGCAGTATTAATCGCCAATGAATGCCTAGATAGTCGTGTGAAAGCAGGGAAAATAGGTATCATGTGCAAACTCGACATGGAAAAGGCATATGATCACGTCAACTGGGATTTCCTTCTGCACTTGCTTAGGAGATGTGGTTTTGGTGAGCGATGGAGGGCCTGGATCCAATGGTGCATATCAACGGCAAAGTTCTCAGTGTTGCTAAACGGAGCGTCAGTGGGTTTCTTCCAGAGTTCATGTGGTTTGAGACAAGGGGACCCGTTCTCTTCCTTGCTGTTCGTTATAGTTATGGAGGCTTTAAGCAGGATGTTGTCGGAGCTGGTTTCAAATGGTTTAATAGAAGGCTTCTCGATTGGAACCCCGGATAGGGGTATTATTAACATTTCGCACTTATTGTTTGCAGATGATACACTGATTATGTGTGAAGCTGACCAAAGACAGGTGTGAGTCCTTAAGGCCTTACTCTTTTGCTTTGAGGCAGTTTCCGGTTTGAAGGTAAATTTGGACAAATCAGAATTGGTGCCAATTGGGCCAGTCCCTAATGTTCGTTACTTGGCAAGAACTCTGGGTTGTAAGACAACATCTTTCCCTATGACCTACCTGGGACTTCCATTGGGAAGCGCTTCAAGGGCTCCCTCGCTCTGGGATTCAGTGATCGAGAAAATAGAGAGGCGTTTGGCGGGGTGGAAGCGAATGTACTTATCAAAAGGTGGGAGGATTACTTTGATAAAGAGTACTCTATCAAATCTATCCACTTATTTTCTATCCCTTTTCCCGATACCAGCAAGTGTGGCAGGTCGTATTGAAAAGCTTCAACGAGACTTTTTGTGGGGAGGTTTGGGGGACGAGTTTAAATTCCATCTTGTTAAATGGGAGCAGGTGTGTAGGTCTATACCGGGGGCAGGTCTAGGGGTTAGAAACCTAAGGGTCTTCAACCGGGCTTTATTGGGCAAATGGTTATGGAGATTTGCCAAGGAGACAGACTCCTTATGAAGATTGGTAATTGACAAGGAATATGGTGGCTTATGGGGGGGCTGGTGTACCAGAGAAGTTAGAGGGGCATATGGAGTAAGGTTGTGGAAATATATAAGAAGAGGTTGGGGGGTGTTTAACTGCTTCGTTAAGCTGCAGGTGGACGAAGGATCCAGGATAAAATTCTGGAGCAACACGTGGTGTGGTAGTAGGGCTTTAAAAGATTCATATCCTACTCTCTTCCAGTTGGCAAGTGAGAAGGAAGCCTCTGTGGCGGATGTTATGGAGCTATCAGGGGGACGGATTACTTGGACCATTAACTTCAGTAGGGCAGTACAGGATTGGGAGATAAGTAGCATCGCAGACTTTTATAGTGTCATATACTCCATAAGGCTAAACAGCCAGCAAGAGGTTGCCATGTGGTGGATTCCAGCAAGTAAAGGTATTTTCTCCGTTCGATCCTTCTATAAAGCCCTCACTCCAGAGACTAATACCGAGTTCCCTTGGAGGAAGATATGGAGGCATAAGGCACTGCCCAAAGCCTCGTTCTTTGTTTGGACAGTCTCTTTGGGTAAGATCCTTACCACTGACAATTTGAGGAAAAGAGGAATCATTCTTGCAGACTGGTGTTGTATGTGTAAAGGAGGGGGAGAGTCGGTTGATCATCTACTACTGCACTGTGAATCAGCTAGATTCCTATGGAATGAGGTTTTCTCCCATTTGGCTATGGCCTGGGTGATGCCTAAAACTGTGGAGATTGGCTAGCTGGCCAAGCATAAGAGGTAGCCAACAAATTAAAGCTATGTGGAAGATGATCCCTATATGCATTATGTGGTGTTTGTGGCGGGAGCGTAATGAGCGTACCTTTGAAGACCGGGAAAGACCATTGGAGGAGCTAAAATTTTTATTTTTTAGAACTCTTTGTAGATGGGCCATAGCTATTGATTTTAATGGCATGGCTTTTCAAGATTTTCTTACCTCTAATGTGCCTACTTAAGGGGGCATCAGAGTTGTAATACAGGCTTCGCCTTTCTTTGATCAATAAAATTGTTTATTTATCAAAAAAAAAAAAATTTATTGTTTTGATAAAAAATCCCTACTTATTTGCTTAGAGTTTTAATGTTCATTATTGGTCTTCAAATATTGATGTTCTAATGATAATTCCAATCTGGATAATTCTTAATGAACTATTATGCTGTGTTCTTTTCTAAGTCTAAGAAACTTCAAGCTTCGAGTTTCCTAGTAGTGTTATTTGGTCTAAAAAGCCAAAGATGAGGGATTGCTTTAGGGGCTGTGATTCCATGGATGGTAGTAGCCTATGGCCGAGGTTGAACCTTGGCAGAAGAAGTATCAGAATTATCAAAGTTGGAGTTTACAAGCGTAATGTAAGTGCAGGAGTTAAATTTGGGAATGGAGCTTTTTATTGCAAAATTGAAGGCAAACACTAGGATTATATGAACTTTGGAATTTTAACTTTTGCATGAGCTTCTTGTTGCTCACATGAAACTACAATTTAGTTTTTTTTTTTTTGGGCAGGAAGAATATATCTGTTTTGTCATATATCTATAGCTCATAAGTCATAGGGGTTGCCTCATGTGGTAAGGGTCTTGGTCTTGGTGGTATGCTCCCTCTAGGTCTAAGACTTGAACCCTTGGGTGCAAACAATTTGTAGGGGCCACATCCCATTGTTGAAAAGCCAATGATTCTTTATTTTTATTATTTTTTAATTTTATAAGCCAACGATTTATCATTTACCTGATCCGTGTGATGGGAATGCATAGGTCTGCAGTTTAACCGGGTTAAAGACATGTTGCATATACATGGTCTCTGGGATTCCTCATCATCAAAAAAATATCTAAAGTTGTTTCCTAGTCTGCGTGTTTAGTCTCGAATTTATATTAACAGCATGTAACTGTGTAAATTTTTTATTTTTTTATAAGTAATAATCTTTATTGACCGAATGCAACTAGGCAAAGCCCATGTCCACAGGGGGTATACAAAAGAGACACCTAATTACCCTCTAGCAAGCTGAAAGGAAATCAAAAACTCATGAACTATTTCATAAAATTAAAAAACATACAAACTGTGTAAATTTTTTGACATGAACTGAACTGAACTAAGCCCTAATCCCAACTAAATTGGAGTTTGGCGTAATATAAACTCGGGTAAATTGGAGACATGGATTTTTCAATTGCTTGTGATCTGATGGTAAATTTAGCCCTAGAGATAGGGCAGAATGGTTTTTCTTTTTAATGAAATTTTAACTCATTTGTAAGGGATGGGACATCAATTATACTCTCGGATGATGTTGGTCAACTGTATATACTAAACACAGGGCAAGGAGAGTCCCTAATAGACGCCAAATATGATCAGGTACTTCATTTAGTTTCTTTCCCAACCCTCCGTAAAAAGGGAAAAAAAAAAAGAAAAAAAAAAAAGTTTTCTGCAGCTCTTTGCTGTGCTTATTTTGTGTGCTCTTGTGTGACAGTTCTTCCTTGGTGATTATCGCCCCCTTATTTATGATACTCATGGAAATGCAGTTGACCAGGTTGGTTGATTTTTGGCAACTTTGTTCATTTGTGATTTTTTTCTAGGTGCTCCATATTTACCTTTTTTTTATTTTTTTACTATAGTTTCTAAGTTCTCTTGCTCGGTAAAAAAAGCTACATGCTAGTTATGCTGCTATACTTCTCTAAGAAATTATTCAGAATTGGTTTATTTTTGGTTTATATAGATCGCAAGCAGTTCTCCTACCACAATGGACTGCTTGAATTTAATGCAAGTTTTGGTTCTATATCCACATGAAAAATAAAAATGTTCATCCTCCTGCTGATCCATTCATGTGTCTGCTAGGTTTATTCTAGGTATTCCTGTTTCAATGGGTGGGTGGCCAAATGTAAGAAAAAGCTTATGACAAGAAGTTAACAGCTGGTTTGCTGTCAGATGCTAGGCATATGTTTCTTTTAAAATATCCATATTCCTCAGGATAATAACTCCTTTTTGTGAAAGAGTATTTGGCAGGCTAAGGTCTCTTTGAGAATTGCGGTTTTTGCTTGGACAGCCTCTCTGAAAGAGATTCTTACCACAGATTACTTAAGGAATAGGCATATTGTTGTAATTGATTGGTGCTGCATGCATGAGAGGAGTGGGGACTGCATCAATCACCTTTTATCCCACTGCTAGATTGCTAATGCTTTGTAGAGTGACCTATTCAGTTGGGTTGGTGTGGCTTGGTTAATGGCAAGAATAGTGGACCTTTTATACTCTTGGAGAAGGGTTAGGTGGCAATCCACAAATTGTAGCTGCATGAAATATGGTTCCTACTTATATGGTGTATTTGGAGAGAAAGGAATTATAGGAAGTTTGAGGACCGTGAATTGATGCTAGAAAAGAACAAAACTTTTCATACCCGAAACTTCATTAAAGCACAAATTATTGATTTCTTAATGTGTTTTATTATTTTTGTATGTCTTTTATGGGAAAGTTGTTTGGTGCCTGAAATAAGGTGTAGCAATGCCCATTCCTTGTTCTAATAGGAATGGTCAAAACATCCACGAAAAAATATAAATCCTTGTTGGATAAGGATCCCTCTTGACCAATCAGATCTCCCATAAATTCATAGGGATAAAGTCAATTTCAAGGCACATCTTTCCTAGAAATATCTTTCTAAATGTCATTCTGCATCCAGCCAACCCTAAATATCTTTCCTAGAAATTTCTTTTCCTAGAAGAGTTTGGAGTGCTTTAAAAGTTATTTATGTGACAAAAATCAATTCCTACTAGGAGTAGAAATGTCATTCTGCATCCAGCCAACCCTAAATTTAGGGCTCCTTTCCTTTTAAAATTTGCTGCCAAGCTCTAGGAGCTTATCTAAAAGATTTCTCTGTGGAAACCAAGTCTTATAAGGAGTTAAAAAAACCCTATTTTCGTCAGCCTTGTTGTAGTTCAAGAAAACCTAATTTTTTCTTACAGATTGGACTGTGAACGCCATTATTTTAAACCAAGCCACAATTCTCCAGCCTCCAAACTTGATAAATTTCCTAAAATCATAGCTCTTCCCCTTTAAACAGAAATCCTATCTATAGGCCGCCCTTTGGTCATGTAGGTGAGTTTTCTTCAAGTTTTCTCAATTCTTTTCGACAAGGTTCAATTCTGCGTATATAATAACCTTCTAATAGAATTCTACATCTTTCTTGAATGGTTTTTGTCATGAAAGTTGATGCAAGATTTATCAATAACTCAATGCGCAGCCACTCTTGGTGTTATTCCGAGGGTTTTAATTCAAAAGCTTCTACGTAAGTGTCATGATTCACTCCTTTAGTGTGATCATGCGCTTGATATTCAAAGTTGAAACGTTACATTTTTCTTAAGTGAATTTTAAGTAATATGCTATGGTACTAGTCTTTTCTTGTAACCCCATTTTTGTGCATCTATTATATGCTATGTTATGAAGTATGGTTTCACAAATGCTTAAAATGTGATGCATTTGCTATATTTTACATAATAAATATGCTCATACCATGAGAAAGTAGAGACTAATATAAATGAATGAAAGGAATTAATGATTATGCATGTATGTTTTAAATATGTCTGGTCGTATAATGATGTGTGATCATACTCTAGCAAAATGACCGAGGCAGCCATCAATTTATGGTCCATGGAGGTTGACCCATTTGAGTTCACCGTCGTTTATCAGTGCTGTCATACCTCATATGCAACTCCACTCAGGGCCACGGGAATGGAGTTGTGATCCTTGTGCTCACCAACCCTGACACTACTACCTAAAAGTTTCAAAGAAAAATGTTTTATGATATGTGGAATGTTCTATCGCTGTTTTTTAAGATAAAGGATGCTTACAATGTTACAGCTCATTTTTATTTTTATGTTTTAAAGTGTTGTAGGTAACAATGACAATGGCATCGAGTATACAGATCAGAGCCAGTAGAGGAGACAATGACCTAATGAAGTTAACCTAGGCTATTAAGATTTTTGTTTGAATAAGCTGAATTTTATATATTTATTATTTTGAGGTTTAATAAAGTCTATTTTGGTTATATAACCCTTATTACCTGGTGCTAGGAGAGTGTTAAGTAGCATTCTTAACTTTATTGGGAATGAGGTGTTACAACTTTCTTTCCCAATACTCTCTCTTTGGACAGCTACTATTTGTTTTTAATGGGCTTAACTTTCATGATTTTCTTGTATCTTTTTCTCTTTTGGCTTTCAATAAAATGCTTTTACTTGTCAAAAATCATCTCCCAAATTCTGAAGCATGACAACATTGATTTAGGAAACTCAGCTTCCGCCATACCGGAGGAACATGGAAGATCTCCTTTGTGGCTCAGGTTCACTCTATGGACTTCCTTAATATTAATCTATTTTTTGTGATAATCCCAAAATCTTTTTTTTAATAATTAATGATCCCATTTGGTTGGAATGCTAGACATGATACCGTACCCAGAACCCTATCAGACTGCATACCAGCGAAGACGATTAGGAGCTCTGGGCAAAGAATGGCATCCTTCTTTGAGACTTGCTGTGGGGCCTGATTTCACCATAGATCCAGACTACCAAATGCTGCCTTTGGCAGACTTGGATGTATTGCCTGAACCACTGCCACATTTTGTGGATGCCATGGATTGGGAACCAGAAATTGAAGTACAAAGTGATGATACTGATTCAGAATACAATGTTCCTGGTGATTATTCTACTGGAGGAGAGCAAGGAAGCTTTGGTTCAATTTCCTCTGGCAATCCAGAGTGCAGTGCAGAAGACAGTGAGGCTGACACTCAAATGGACAGCCTTCGCAGATCAAAGAGGAAAAAACATAAGGCAGAAGTAAGTTTATTTCTTTTTGAGGCAGAAAAAGTTTTACTTGAGACTTTTGTTTGGGTTGCTTGAATTGATTTTCCCCTTTCAGGTTGACATAATGACTTCTTCTGGGAGGAGGGTTAAAAGGAGGAATCTGGATGAGGGTGATGGCCATCCAATCAGATGCAACCAAACTAGGAAATCAAGAAATGGCCGGAAAGCTTCAAAGAAAAAATCTTCCACATCAAAGTCTTTTAGGCCTCAAAGAGCTGCTGCACGAAATGCACTTAATTTATTTTCGAAAATCACAGGTACGTCTACAGATGGTGAAGGTGAAGATGGCTCAGAAAATTTTTCAGAAAGTGAATCCACATTGCAAGATTCAATCGTTGAGAGTGATGAATCTGATAGGACTTTGCAAAATGAGGAAACAAAGCATTCAAAAGGTAAAGAAGTGTCACTGGATGAGTCTAAGGATGTTGAACATTCTGAACTACCTGAATCTTGTATTGAAAGTGGAAACCGGAAGAGATTGGTCCTCAAGTTGCCAATTTGGGATTCAAATAAGCTTCTACTTTCAGGGAGAACATTGCATAAAAGTAACTACCAGTCTGATTTGGTGAGTTCATCATCTAAAGCTCCACAGGAGACCATTGAAGAAAGCAGCAATCATAAAAGCTCTTGGGATCCAGGATACTGTTCTGGTGATGTTAACGGCAGCATGATTGAAAGAAAAGAGAGAAAGAGATTAGATAAGGTTCAAGATCTTTTAAATCTGTCTGAAAGTTACAATAATGGGCAAATTAAATGGGGAGGGGCCAAGGCTCGCACATCCAGGCGTCTTAGATTTGGTGAAGGGATGTCATCAGGTGCTAATGCCAGATCTCATGCAAGTCTGGTTGGTCATGACGAAAAAGAGAATAATGTTGAAGGACACGTAAAGTCTCAAAAGGTCTGTGATGCAATATCCCCTTGTTTAGAAATTGTAAATTATGGGGATAATATGGAAGGGTTGCCACTAACAGAGGGAACAAATATTGTTGCTACTACCTCTGAGGGTTTTAATGGTGAGTCACCAAAGTCTGTTCACATGGTTGCTCAGGATAGCACCACATTATTGCAGTACAAGGATGGGAATGATCAGCATCATGAACAAAATGAGAGAATGAGGATAAGGTCAAGAAGAATTTCAACAGATCCTGAAAGTCCTAAGCAGGAAAGGACATTTTCAGTAGAAAATCGGGACAATAGTTGGCATGCAAGCCCTTCAGACAAAGAACAAGATCCAGTTGTGCCTGCGGATGATGAAATCATCAGAATTAATACAGATCATGGAGATGAAGCACTAGTGGATCTTGTTCCTGCAGATGATGAAACCATCAGAATTAATACAGATCATGGAGATGAAGCACGAGAATTGGACACTCAAATGAATAATAATTCTTTATCAATTGTACAGGATTCACAGGTGTTGCATTCAAATAGAAACAAAATGTATACAGCTGTTTACAAAAGGTCGAAATCAAACAGGAGTAGGGCTAATTTAGAAATTGATAGTGGTGGCATGGGAGAAAGCAATTCACATGTAAGCAACCAGAGTCTAACTGTTGGACTGGACTCTCAAGAAGGCTCTATTGATGGGGCTCGTAGGACAAGGTCCATGGGACCAAAGGCATCTACACGTGATTCAGATATTGTCATTGATAGCCTCAAGTCACAACAAGGACACGAATCGGGCCATTTTAGAAGTACCCGTAATAGCTCCACAGACAGATGTCAACTCCCTTCTGAAAAATGGGGATCAAGTTCTAGGATGACTGTTGGATTGAGGTCTACTAGAAACAGGAGGAGCAGTAATTATGCCTGTGAGGGGAGTCCAATAGATAGAAGGAAGTCTCATCAATCAACTAGAAAAGGATCTTGGTTATTGTTGTCAAAACATGAAGAGGGCTCCCGATATATTCCCCAGCAAGGGGATGAAGTTGTATATTTGAGACAGGTAAGTTGTATGAGATACGCATGATTCATTGTTGCTTATTTTTATTCATTGTTTTTGGGCTTTCACTTTAGGCTCTTAGTTATTTACCTTGGTAACTTATATTTTTCAGGGCCATCAGGAGTATATTAATTATTTTAATTCAATAGAATTGGGCCATTGGAGAACAATGATGGGAAGCCTTGACTTTTCAAAAGAAATGATGGGAAACATAAGAGCTGTGGAGTTTTGTAGAGTTGAAAGCCTTGAGTATTCCTCACTTGCAGGGTCTGGGGATAGCTGCTGTAAAATGACTCTCCAATTTGTAGATTCAACTTCCAGTCTGTTCAATATATCTTTCAAATTGACTCTACCAGAAGTGACTGGCTTCCCAGATTTCCTTGTTGAAAGAACTCGGTTTGATGCTGCCATGCTGAAAAGATGGTCATTTAGGGATAAATGCAGAGTTTGGTGGAAAAATGAAGGCGAAGAAGATGGTAGTTTGTGGGATGGTCGGATTGTGTCTGTGAAGGCCAAATCGGAAGAATTTCCCGACAGTCCATGGGAGAGGTACACCATTCAATACAAAAGCGATCCCAGAGAAAGGCATAATCATAGTCCTTGGGAGCTTTATGATGCTGATACTCAATGGGAGTGGCCTCATATTGATGATGAGATCAGAAATAAGCTGCTGTCTGCTTTTGCCAAGTTAGAGCAGTCGGGAAACAAACCCGAGGTATATAGGCAGAAAACTTTTATTTTTCTCTGAATTATACGAATGCCCATATTTCTTATATGTGTTTGACATTTCAGGATCGTTATGGGGTTCAAAAATTGAAAAATGTTGCAGATAAATCATATTTTACTAACAGGTACGTATTTGTTTGTACTTGCGGAACTTGTTTCATATGATGCTAGTATTAAGGGTGACTGTGAGTTCTTATTCAAGAAGTTAGCGACAGCATGAACTACGTCTTTGGGCATGCTCAATAACACGTCTCTTGCTTTACTTATACCTAAGGATAATCTTCCTTCCTCAATGAAATTTGTGCAGGTTTCCTGTTCCATTGTCACTTGAAGTGATCCAGGCAAGATTAGAGAACAATTACTACCGACGTTTAGAGGCATTGAAGCATGACATGTCCGTCATGTTGTCAAATGCCAAGATATACTTTGGAAAAAATGCAGAAATGTCAGACAAAATAGAACGCCTATCAGATTGGTTCACGCGGACATTATCATCTTCGTAGTTCCTAAAGTTCTGTAAAAATTTGGTTCAAGTTTCTCCCATGTTTTTGTAGATATTGCATTGATTCTTATGTATTTAGAGGTTTTTTTTTACAGCACGTTCAGTTCCAATTTGGGGAATTGTTTATCTTTTGGGAATTCTTTTTAGAGGAGATGAATGTCTTCTGGAATTAGCCAGTTGCCGTTAAAATTATTTACCTGAAAATTCATTCATGTATAGACACGGATGCTTGATAGGATCATCAATAACAATCAAGGCAAAGAGAAACCTCACATTTTTTCGGGCTCCCCTCCCCCGCCTTCTTCTCTATCTATGTGTGTGTGTTGTCCTTTTGATGCCTAAATGCCTTCCATCAGAGTTGGTGTCCCATATTCAAATGAGAAGATACATGCTTCACGTCATTACAAACCTACCAAAGTGCCCCCCTTAAGCTGATCAAGCTGCAGGCAACTCTCGTCGCTTTGGTCTTGCTGACTCTATTAAATAGTAGAATTCTGATGCCATCTTAAAAATGTCAATTGCTGCTACCGGTGCGGGTTGTAAGGACTCTGGGAAATTTCCTTTCCCGGGTTTCCCCAGCCATTGGTACAACACCGTTTTGCTCCCACAGGTATTTGTAGTCTTTTAAGGGGTGTTTCCCGTCCGGAACTCGACCACCATTATATATCTTTAACTCCAAGCAGGATACCAGCACTAAAGATTTTCTTTCCAAAATGATTTTTACCATTTGATAAATAATTGCTTTCCTAATGGTAATGTTATATACCATACTACCATCTCACTTGCATCCTACTATATATGATGTGTGGCACATTTATCACCATTTGATGATAAAGAAATATGCAATAAATAATCATTTAATGATAGTAAATATGTCACATCTTACTTAGTGGAATATAAGTGGGATGATAATATGATGTATATAATTTTTCATTTATTCTCACTCATCTCCACCTTCTAGTCTTCACACTCAACCAATAATTAATATTCCATTGATCGGAACTTGTGCTCAAGTGGAAAAATGGCACTCATTAACCAAGACGCTCAAGTCTCAGCTGAGAATTAATTATGCCACATCACAACCATAGAACGCAAATCTTTTGATGCAAAAAAATGAAAAATAAAAAAATCGAAGATCACTGCAGGCAATTACATGATTACGTTACCAACCCTAAGATGGTCACAGAAAATTGTGCGAGAATGCTGCATTTTTTGGCTTCTCAGCCACAATACTAAAGGATTTTTTCATATAATGTTAGGGGTTCCCATTTGTTGAAAAGGCGAGCGAATGCCTAACTTAAAAAGAGAGAGAGAGAGAGAGAGGAGAAGAAAAAGAAAAAGAAAAAGAAATAAAAAACTGACATCCATGTCCATGGATCAGCACTGAGTCTCTTGAACTCCATGCAACATACTGTCACAAACGTCGTCTACCATTTCCACTGGAGAGAAGAACAGCCTGAAAGATTGCATCAATACTTTGTTTCATTCTAATCTCTCCATCGGTGGCCACAGTTTGGGTTACAGCAGACAAAAAACAGCGTCATGCCCTCCTCCCCTCTAGCAGTGGCCTGCATATATTTTTCAAAAATTTTTACAAACTGGAAGCAGTATAAAAGTTACGCAGTCAAAAAGTTTCTCATGATTATATTAAGGGATTGCCATGAATTTCTCACTAGAAAAACATAGTATTGCCCAGCATAAATTAACTGTAGAAAACGACATTGAAGCTATTCGCCTGCTGGTTGAACTTGGAGCAGGCTCTCTCAGCACCTTGTTTAATACTCACTAATGTTGCACAGGAAGGGGAGAGAGAGAGAGAGAGAGGGTTTTTAGTCTACACAAAAGCTATAAATCAGCGACTACATTGTGCTCTTCCGATGTAATTTACATGTATACCTCAACTACTACTAATTTTTAAACCAGAACCAGTATATATATGCATAAAAATAGTATCCCCATTTAGTACCAACAATATCCATAGCAATAAGAGGGTATAGGAACTTCACCTGGAAGAAGACAGCTTCACCATGGTTGCATTGAGTACAGCGAACAGCTTTAGTGCGAGGAAGGGTTGGATCTGCAGCCACATCCTGTAACACTTGAGTGCGCTCTCCAACAGCATGGTGTATCTCGTTTCTATAGACACAGTTGTTATCAGCAACCTCCTGCAAATTGTTGGAATCTTGACTAAATATTAAACAATCAAACGTATAAAAAGAAGGAACAAAAACTCTTCTATCAGACAACAGAGACCCTATTAATATGGCAAAGTCAATCTACGCAAACTGAGTCCTGTAACATTAAGAAATCCTTGCTGTAGCCAAAAGGAAATGCAACCATAAAACATTTTTAATCTTTAATAATTACATTTCCACTGCAGTGAAAGGTTAACTTAGTTAAGAGGAAGTGAAGCCCTCAGCTACACAATAACAGCAAGGCTAAGAACTAGAGGGTGAAAACTTAGCTCAGACTAGAATGCATGAGATGGCTGAAACGTCTTTCTTTAATATAATGTAAAACTCAGTTCATTTCTAAACTAATTAAACAAAATTTAGAATTAGCATGCTAATGTTGTTAACCTATTGAGAATTTATATGTGTTAAGGGGATTTGGGTTTCAAAACAGATTGAACTCTCTTTTGGGTACATAAGAATCTAAGCAACAAGGACCCCAAAATCTTTTCAGAACTTCAACTAGCGTGATAAACAACCCATTTTCCCATATAATATAAGAATAAATTAGGGTATGTAACCCTAGCCACTAGTAACAATCTAAATCCAAGAAAAATAATTGACGTAAAATTAAAGTTCGTAATTGGTCGACACGAAAGCAATACATTTTATGGATCACACCATTTATATAAACAATAAATTAATGAGAAACCCCACAATCAATTTCACGGTAAGAGTTTTAAAAAATGAGAGGGAGAGAGGACCTGGTGATCGCAGTTGCGGCACGCGTAGAGGAGGATCTTCTGCTCCTTATCTTCCTTAGGGTAGAGAATATTGTTGCTGAAATAAACAAAAATTCAAGCTTTGTTTCCCAAAAAGAATCATATAAAAAAAAAAAAATCTTTGGAAAAATCGGAACATGCTACGAATGAGTGTGAACGCAATGTACGATGATGGATACTGACCATTCGCGGCAAAATTTCATGGTACTCATCTTGCCAGGTAAAAGGAAGAGACCCGGGGGGCGGTAAGGATTCGAATGCTGTGCTTGGCGGAATGCCTTGGCGGGCTATCTGGCGTCTGCTACTCTGCTGTAAAAGAGTGAGAGAGAGAGGGAGGTACTGGTTTTTGTCTTTTGAATAATGCAAACCACGCGAGTTAATATAAGGCTCGGAAAAACGATTATGAATTGATTCAAATTAATAGGTAAGAAATCGAATCCATTTTTTGAACATAACATATTTTCTCAATATATTTCACAACAATATCATAAGATAAGGATATTTTTGTAAAATAATGTTACTTTTATAAGATATTTTACAAAAATACCCCTCATTTAAAATATAATTGTGTAAAATGTTGTTTTACAAGATATAAAAAAAAAATGTTGTGAAAAATATTATGTATAAATTATTTCCTTTTTGAACAGTTTATTGAACTCTTTAATCCATCGGTTGAGGTTGATTCAGATCGATTCTAGTCAATTTTAGATTGATTTGAACCGTTTTAAAATTGTATTTATTTTTTAGTTGTTTAATAACTACGTGTTTTTTTTTTTAATTTTTTGTACAAAAAAAATGAAAGAACTAAACATCTATTAACTTTTTTTCATTATTATTTTCGATAAGAATTGCATAAAAATTAAAAGATAAAATATCTATTTCTTTATTTTCTTTAGTTATTAAAAAAAAAGATGGATCAGTATTTTTATATTAAATTTTTGGTTGTGCATAAAATACTACATTCATCATGTGCTTATAAGTTATAATTTAATAGTCTCTATCTTAGTATATTAGGTAAAAAAATGTCAACAAATTAAAACTATTTATTTTCATATAATTTTTTTTTATTGAAATCAATCAATGAATTTATCTTTTATACTCTTTAGTACATGACATAAAATGTTTTAATTGCAATAAATATAATTTTTAATACTTTTTATCAATATTAAAATAATCGATTCAAAATTATTATGAATCACTCAATTTAATTTTCCGAATCATCCGATTCATTAAATCGATCCCTACCTGATCCTGAGACTGATTCCCATTTTTTGAACTGTGGTTAATATTTCGCATCTCTCTAACTTAAATCATCCAATTTAGTAAAGCAATTGATCAATTGTTAATTATCTTGATAATTTATGATATTGCAAATTATAAAAACATTCGTACTTCATTTTTTATCTTTTACATTATTAGTTTAGGTTTAATCCACATTAAGTTTATAAGCAAGGGTCAAAGTTGATGAGATTAACTAAGACATCCTAACTTGATTACGTTTAATTTTTCTGAAAAATATGATGCAGCTGCTACTTGTGAATCTGTGGCAGTTTGAAACAAAGAAACAGTTCAGTTTTGGAAGCATGAGGTATAGAACACAATAAAAGGAAAATGAAAAATGTACCAAGAGCAAGTACAACGTTACAAAGCAACTAATGCAAATCCGAAATATTTCACCGAATCCAACAGTCAAAACATTCCTAAGCTTATTTTAGAAGGCATAACTTAACAACAGCATAAAGCCTTTAAGCTCCTCAGCAACAGACGCCAAGAAGTAGATATCCCGGGTTAATAACAAACAAGTACAACAACAAAGAAGTAGATATCACTGCATATGTTGCTCCCCACCGTTGGACTGCCTCCTTTAGCGCCTTCGACCATGCCTCTTGCTCTTCCTGTGACTTCTCCTATCACCAGAATCAGACTCTGAAGAATCAGAAGACTCTTCTTCTGATTCTTCAGAAGAACTGCTGTCCCTCCTACGCCTCCCCCTCTTCTGCTTCTTTTTCTTCCTCCGCTGCCTCCTCTCCTCTTCTGAATCAGATGAACTATAACCAGAGCTACTCTCATCTGAAGAAGAATCCGATTCTGTAACTGATGATGTCCCACTATCAGTCTCGAAAACTGAGGCCTCACTATCACTGCCAGAATCAGAAACTGACTGATACTTCCTTTTGCTTTTCTTTGAGCTCTTTTCAGCCTTCTCCTTGACGTCTGGATTATCTACATCAAGAGAGATTGATGCTCTCATCCTCAGTTTGGGGTTCTTGAGCTGCTGAGTCCGAGAAGGTCGAGAGATGTAAACTCGTTCATTTTTGCATTCATATGTCCAATGCCCACTCTGGAAACACTTCTGGCATTGTGAAGGCACCCCCGAAATAGTAGACAGTGTGATCTTAAGGTCTTTTCTTTCACCTAATCTCACAGCCTTTTCAGTACTATTCAGATACATCTGTCTCTTAGCTTCCCTTTTCTCCTGCCATCTGCTAGGTCCTTCTTCCTTTTGCCCATAAGCATTAACATTTCGGGCAGCAGCTGCCGCTGCCCTTTCAGCCTGAGCACGACTAAGACCCTTCGCAGCACTCAAGGTTGCTGCCTTGATTCTTTCAGCTGCAGCCTGGGCTTTCTCTTCCTTCTTACTTGACATGATCTCTATCTCAAATCAAACACAATAACTAAAGTTCTAATTCAATATCAATACCACCCAGATCCTCCTACAACATGCATTCAAAAAACGTATTAGTCGTTCCATTTTCAACTATTTACATTTCAGGATTAACAACATAAGAAAACCAGAAACTCGAAATTAAACAGGAAGAAAAGCACACACCCCTAAACGTTCCCGACACGGAAATACTTGCAAAACAATACCGTATAAATGAAATGCAAATCCAAAAAAAAGCACAGTTTTGCCTATCTTATTGTGCGAGAAATCTAACCAAACAAGACAGATTCATTCAGAAAAATCACACATACATAATTAAAAACCGTCAAAACACAAATTTTAACGCAATTCCAAACCCAAAGGAAAACACAAATTCAATTATAGGCCTTAGCCTGTATAATAATTTCACAAATATATCTGAAATCAAACCCGGGATACACAGAAAATAAAAGATCACCGATCATTTACTCGGGAATAGTACCCGTCAGAAGAACATTCAAAAACCCTAAGCATCAAATAAACCCAGAAAAGTAGTTCAACGTGATACAACTTTAACATACACAGAACCAAATTGAAAAGCCAGAAGAAACTCGAGCCCTAGGTTCCGAATCGCATCCTACAACCACCTTTAAAAATTACCGTTTTTTCACAATCCAAAAAAAAAAAAAAAAAAAAAACAGATTCGGAAGAGGCAGAACAAGGCAATAGTACCAGAACATAAGAGCGAAGGTCGTAGAAACTGTAAACGAAACCGGAAGATAACACGGAGAGGGTAAGATGCGAAACTTCGTACCTTGCGTTACGCTGTAGCGGGATCGGAAGGGAGCGGATGATTCTAGAGTGCAAGGGCCGTAAGAAATAGTAATGTCAGACTCATATCAAGTAAAGTGACGAGGACTTTTGGAATAAAAAAGAAAAAGCTCTAAACGGCTTGTAGCATTGGTTTTTCCACCTACGATGGTATCCGCGAAACGACATGCAACACAACGTCGATACGTTCTCTAATTGCATCTACCGCCCGTTGTCCTTACCTTTTAAAGAAAAATGTGAGAAATGAAAGGCACGAAGACAGGGAATTTGAGTCAAAATGGTTTGACTTAATAAGATCTAGTTAATATAACTAAATCAATTACGGGTCAACTTGTGACATCTGAAATCAATTTATATAAACGAATAAATTTTATCTTTAAATTTAATAAATATTTAGTTATATGTGTCTTTTTGTTGGTGTTATGATATAAAATTAATATTACATACTGTTGAGTATTAAGTTAGCAATTATTAATATCATAAATATAATTATAATTCAATATTTTTTAATGATTTATTTACATAATCAATATTAAAGAGCTTACTTAATTTTAATTTTTATATTTAAATAATTTGTTATATAAAAAAGAAATGAGAAAAGGATATTCCTAGCTCATATGATCAAATCTGTGTCGTTTCTTGCAACTCGATTTTTTTAATTACTCATGTTGAAATGAAGTCATTTAACTTTACTTTCAATCAAAACAGCGTCGTTTCAATACACGTCCCATGATGTATCGAGCCATCAGCCCCTCCCCTCCTCCCCCTTCACTCAATCTCTCATTCTTCTACTCTCTGCCTAATACAAAACCTAGAGTTTAAAATGTTCCTACTGCAACTCGTAGCCCCTCCACCTAGGAGAGAACATGGTCCAGTCCGAGTGATGGATCAAAATTTTTTAGTTCATCATTTTTCCGAATCAGACCAAATAGGACATCCTTAAGGACCGGACCGGCAGCTATCAGTCTGGTCCGATTTGTCCAACTCTTTTTTTTAAATCGATTAATAAAACAAATTATTTAAAATACTAAATTAAAATTAAGTGACTTATTAAATGAGAATTACATAATAAATCATACAACTATTAATATATACTAATACTATATATATAATACTATATATTAGTCTATTACCAATATTAATCACGAGTGCTTTGTGGAGATCATGCTGTGCAGCGAGAATAGAAGATGTTTTTGCAGATTGGCGTGCAGTTGTGCGGAATGTGAAAGGGATCTTGTTAGACATTTTTTCTCAAGTGAAGCGGTTCAAGTGTTTTCCAGTGAGGGATCAACGCATTTTTATGAAAATGAATTGCCCCATAGTGCCGATAGTTAAAAAGCCACCAATTGTTGTGGCGTGGCTCAAACAGAGGAGGAATCATTTTGTTTTAAACATTGATGGTAGCTCTTTTGGAAATCCAGGTGCCGTAGGGGGGGAGGAATCATACGAGATGCAGATGGAAGTGTAATAGCAGGTTTTGCACAGTTTTATGGGGTCTTGACAAATACGAATGCAGAAGGACGTGCTCTACTAGATGGTTTGAGATTAGCACATCAGCTTGGATTGAATAATTCAAAGGTGGAATTTGATTCATCCGTGGTGGTGGGATGGATTAAAAATGGTGTTTGTAATTTTTGGTATATGTGGAATTTTTGGGAATAAATCAAAATGTTGTTTCGAACTCTTCACTGCATCATTTGTCATATCTATAGGGAAGGCAATATGGTTGCTGACTTTTTAGTCAAGGAGGGAGCAAAAAATAATAGTCTACATTTTGTTGGCTCAGAAATCAGCCCAAGGAGATTTCAGGGACTTTTGCGCATTGATTATTGGGGACTTCCTTATTTACGCCGTTGATTCATTATTTATTTGTTTGCTATAAATGGTAGTTCCTCCACCTCAACGAGGGTGAATCAATGAAGTATATATTCTTAAAAAAAAAGTTAAATGAATTATGTTAACACTATAGTAAATAGTAGTATGCCACTGTGTGTTATTAATGTGAATTATGTTAAGTGAGTTATTTGTTATTAGTATGTGTCTGCTAGCAACAATTAGTATGTTCCTGCTACAAGCAATTATTAGTATGCCATTGTTTCCAGTTTTGACTCTCAGTAGTATTTTATAACCTGTAGGTTGTAGTCGTATGCCACCATTTTCAGGTTTACCAAATATATATATATATATAAACACATTAGTTCTTTTAGAATAATAAAATCAAAGTGAATTACCAAATAGAAAAAAACATTAGTCCTTATTTTCAGTGTGATTATTTACTTATTTTCAGTTGTGTTTTCATTTTACAATGCTTACTTGTTAATTAATTTCTGTTTGATTATTTTCTAGATGGACACTTTAAAAGAAATGCAAGCGTGAGACTCTACCACGGATAATCCTAAAGATTCAATACAAGGACAAGGCATTCTTCCACTCCCACCCAATGTGAGTATTAAATTGAGTAGTAATGGACCTAGTGGTGGGCATAGAACGAGGTCAATGATTTTGAATCACTTTACAATAATACCAAAAGGTGATCCAAATAAACTTAAGGCTACATGTAATTATTGTAGTGCCAATTATGCATGTAATACAAAGGCAAATGATACAAAATCCACAATTCCACGAAGTATCACATTGAATATCAATGTAAGAAATGTCTATTTAAAAAGGATAATTCTCAAACTATCTTGGGTTAATGGAAAGGCCAAGGAAGTATGGAGGAAGTAGTTGTGGGGGACTTTCTTATAGCCTTTAATGTTGAGGTTTGCAGACAAGCCCTATGATTATTATTGATGAGTTGTCATTTATGTTTGTAGAAGGGGAGGGTTTTAAACGATTCGTGCTTGTTGAACCTAAATGGGTAGGAATTCTATCTCATGTTACGGTTGCTAAGGATTGTTGTAGTATGTATTTGAGAAAAAAAACATAAGTTGGAGAAGTGCTCTAAAGGGCAACGTGATGGGCACCAAGGTAGACTAAGCTTGGTCTAGATTTTTTCATCCATTAACTTGATTTTGAGTTTTTTTGAGTGAGTCTTCAAATTGATTATAGGTTCAAGGGATTCAAACGAGTTCCTCAACGAATCTAGATTTTTCCTTCCATTGACTTGATTTTAGCTTTCTTGGATGAGTCTTCAAATTGATTGTGGGTTCAAAGGATTTCATTCCCGCGAGTTTATATCACAACGGGTTTCCCTTACCACAGATACATGTACATTTATGCAAAACTTCAACTACATGTCTCACGGCTCATTTTATTGATAATGATTGGAAACTACAATTAGGATTCTCTCTTTTTGTTTAGTTGAAAATCACAAAGAGTGATTCACTTGGTAGGGCATATAAATATAAAACTAAACAGGAAGGCTATTAAATATCTTTTGGTGGCATATCAACCACCGCCTCAAAATATCCCCGCGAGGAGATTTGCAGCAGTGGAAATCGCAGCTCCAGTGATTGCGCATTCCACTATCTGCTCATGGGAAGAGTCCTCAGATGTAAGTGCCAATGCCACACCAGTAATAGCTCCAGCGACTGCACTGTTTTTCTGCACCAAATTAAGCAATGCGGAGTAAGTTGATTTGAGTACCATAATAAAAAATATAAATATAATTTTTTTAAAAAAAATCAGGATTTCAGACACCACAAACAGGTGATAGAGTACTTCTTGGGCAATATTGTTAGAATGAATGAGACTTGATGCAAGCAATGTGGTAATGTTTGGTTGAATGAAATAACTCATGATTCATAAAAAAAAAATGGAGTTCTGTTTGTTTCGAGGCATTTGCTGGGATCCTTCCTCTCTTATATTGCACATAAAAAGGGGGACACTACTCATTAATGGAGCTAACAAAGAGCCTCTCAATCATTTCCAGTAGACAGTATAGTAAGGGGATAGATTTATTTGCTAAATTTCAAATGCAACAGAAATTTCACCCCATAAATATAACAGTATCTAAAGATCAGGATATATAGATATTTATCATGACCAATATTGGACATTACCCAATCGTGGGTTCCACGAGCCTCCTTTAGCCCATACGTGAGACCTGAATACACTCCTGCAGCCAGTCCTATACAGTACAAAAGAAACTCTTAGGTGATCACTTCCTTTCACTAGCATAAGCATCTATGTTACGAGGCCAATTAATCACAATAATCAGGCCACATGAGAGGGTGATCTTGAATGATAATTTTCTTATGAAGGTAGAAAAGAACAACGGCTTCTATATTCCAAGGCATGAACAGGTAAATAAACATGTTTGATTAATCTTAAAACTGGATAACGCTTGTTAATTAATTTGTTAGGCTGTACAACCAATCCTTCCAATGCAACAAATTCATCCAAAGAACTAGGAAGTTGTATGAACAGGAATGTAGGTTTACCCCACTGCATGGATTCTTTTCCGGTGTTCTTCACCTGGAAGAAAAGGATAGAAAAGAGTTAAAACCAAAGCAATGATCACAAGCAATATATCATTGTGCGAACAGTGAAATGCCATTGAATGGATTGCACAAAAGCGATCGAGTTAGCTCCTCATTGGGCAGCAAAACAGCATGATGTTAATGCATGCAGTGCAGCAAAAGCTGCAACATGTACTGTCATCTCCACCATGATGCTGTGCTATATACGTGGTTCCAAATATGTCTAGGCAACAATAATATATAAGAATATGGGAGTTCAAAACCCACCATGGCTTCGAGAGACTTTCTGTTGGTTTCTCCTGCAATTCACATAATAAACCATGAGACATGGCCAATGTGTTATATCACTCTTCAATAATACGACATTTCCATCACCAAAGTACACTCAACCTGGGCATGCTAAAACCTAAACCATTTCATCATGGAATCTACAATCTTCCAAAGGAGCAGTACATGAGAAAAATATTCCAGGCCTGTTGTTGTACGTACCTTTGAGGTCCCGGAATCGATGCTTCTTGCTGGCACCTGAGATCTCCGCCGGCAGACCACCAGTACCCGAATCAAGTCCTGCTCCTAGTTAATATCCCAGTTAGTATTCTAAATGTACACTTAATTAACCAATACACATGAATATATTATACAGGAAGAGAACAAGAGAATTAAACACGTAGAATATGATCAATATCCATCCATGCAAAATAATAGCCAGAGAACTAGCTGTTACCTTCAATGGTTGTAAAATAAGCCTCGCGGGACACAGCCTGAATAGCTCCGATCTATACCCGAAGCAGGCAGCGCAGCATATAGCCTTTTACAAGTTAGTAATACGCTCAAACACATGACACACACATGAGTACTAGCTAGTTACCACGAGAGAGAGAGAGAGAGAGAGAGAGACAGATGTTGATTAAAAAGGCTACGAACCCCGGCTGCTTTGACGAAGCTCTCCGCGATGCGGTTAAGGAGAGGGTGGCCGAGGTCGAAGAAGCCACCCTTGTCGAAGCTACGCAGATCATCCAGCAATGACCTTGTAGTTGTCTGCATGTCACTATTATTTCTCATCTTTTTCTGATATGAATTTCTTCGATCAATGCGTAAACCACCAGAATCACTGATCAAAAGTGAAAACTGTGTCTTGAAATCAGAATCGTCAGGTTTATACCAATATTCCCAACCGTCTGTGTGACGAAGTAAGAAGAAAGATGACGATCGGGGGACTAATATATATTAAGGGGGAGTTTTGATTAGAGAGAACACGTGTCCGTGTTTCCATACGTATGTGTCTTGCTTCGGTAACGAGAACGCTAACTTCGTGGCGGCCATTCAGGATCAGGCTACGCCACGTGTCCATTGCACCTCACCCAAATTATTTTTGTTTCGGAGTATTTGACATTGACGAATGCAATTTTTAACTTATTAATGGTAGTAAACAAATTCAGCAGTGTATTTAACGTCAAACTTATTTAAATCTCATAAGAATTTTATATTTCAATTTTTATATATGAGATCCAATCACTTGATCAGGCATTTGTAGGTGTATGTAGATCAACGTTTATAATAGAGTTTTGCTAAATATAACCACTTTTGTGTATTCTTTACTCATTCTATTAATATGATTGGTCCAAACAGTTAGTTATATTAAAAAAAATAATACAACCAATCACATGAGTGGAGTACATAAAAGAATACCTAAAAGTAACTTGACATAAGATTTTTGCTTATAATATGGATGTCAGTCATGAATTAATTAAAGCTTAAGAGTGTTGTAGCATAAATAGTTTTAGATAGCTAGCTGGGTATACAAATGAAGCAAAATAAAGATCCAAAATATCATTCGGGGATTAGCAGCAGCAGCAGCAAATAGAATCATTACAGAGAGCGCGCGCAGCAGTACAACAAAAGGGCATTTAAATGATGATCCCATCTTTGATATGGTACTATTAAGTACAAGTCAAACCTCTCTCCTCTATTATCAAAAGTCAATTCAGCAGGAAAGAAATAAGAATCAATGCCACTTTTACTACGAATTTAGAAACTAGTGTAGGAACATTTGAGGACCCTTCAATCAATCAATCAAAAGTGTTCAAAATCTAATTTACAGTACTCTATAATGAGTTTCACTACTAGTACATATGGAAAACTTTGCCCTCTAACCAACTAGCTAGACCATCTCTATTACAACCCACACCCACCACAGATCCCCACCCCCCCCCCCCCCCCCCCCCCCCCCCCAAAAAAAAAAAAAAAAAAAAACCTATGCAAGGCAGACATTGGTGCCCTCTTTATCATATTGTTCACATAGCTAAAAGAGTGGACTAACAAAACAAAGGGTAATTGGAATAAAACATTTAAAGGGAGGAAAAAAAGGAAAACATGTGAGATAATTGGGGGAAAAATAGTGCCGATAAATGTGGTACAAAAGAGAATTGCTAGGCTCAAAGCATCAGAAAGACCAAGAGAAGAGGGAAAACGGGCGGGCCCACATTGTCGTATAGATTGCCTTTCTCCTCTAAATAGTGCTATACAGTATACCCCAGAATCATCAACGTAAAGCCCTCAAACAAATTCATCCCCACTTGCTCATTTCTTCTCTTTCAAAGTGCATTGTTACTTCAGTAGCCCCACAGCCACTCCACCACCAAGCACATCCACGATAGAAGAAAACAGAACAAAAATGCAACCCCGAATAAATTAGGATCCACTTACAGCCATTTCTGGTGAGGATTTTGGTGGTATTAATGGAGAGTCTTCTCCACCTAACTGTCTATTGTCAGCAGCACTATGCAATCGATCAGAACATATTTTAGAAGCAGCAGCTTCCTTCCCTCCATGGTTCTCATCTGAAGTGGTGCTGTAATCGGAATTGCTTGTGTCTGTGTCTGGTTTATTCTGCTCATGATTTTCTTCACCAGAGCTTTGGGTCGTCCCATCAGCTGTATGAGCCATCAAGTGCATGGTGCTAGCAGTTTTCTTACTAGGTAACACTGCCTGGCTTAGTGTTGAGCACAAAGCAGCAAATACATTATCTTTCAGCTTGGAATTTTTTCCAATCCGCTGCTTCTTCAACACCTCAGGCGTGTTGTCTGTGGATGCCAGTTTCCGCTTCAACCTAAGAGATTCCATTGTTCCTTCATCTTCATCAGAGGTTTCTGGCTGCTTCCTTGGAGGAGGTCTGTAGTCTTCATCATCCTCATCATCATCATAATCAACCAGTCCACCAGATCTAGGACTGCAATGACATAAATCAAGACAAAAGCAGAGGGTTGATAGAAAATGTACTCTGACACGTCTTACTCACTTTTCTAGGGTGAAATTATTTCCTTTACCTTGAGGGCGGGTAACTTGGAGTAACTCCATTGGATAAAACAGGTTGAGACTGTACTTTTTGGGGTTGTGATATTGATGCAGATGCCGTATCTTCTTCATCACTGACTCAAGCATCCAAATTAAGAGGCTATGGTTAGAAATCATGTAAAAGAATTTTTCCAAAACATATTTCTTATACATACCTGTCCTCGTTGAAATAATCTTCCTCTTCTTTCTCCAAAGCACGCTCATCAACTCGTTTTCTGGGGTCTGACACATTACAAGTGCCTTTTGTTCCACTGTTCTCCAGGGACTACAAAGACACTGGTGAGATCCATAAAAAGGTCGAATAAAAATTGAGGTAGTAAAAATCAAGCAAGATTGGGAAAATACCTGCTCGTATTTAACTTTTAGTGCATGAATGGAAGCCAAGTACTCAAATTCGACCAACTGGTTCCAAAATGTATCAACTATATATTTAAGCAATGATTTAAGGTTTTCCTGAACGACGTGAGATCATCAGATGAGAATTACCTCCAGACATATCTAAAATCCAAATGCAAAGAGATATTAAAAAATGAGCACCTTTCGAATGTACTCAAAAAGTTCTAAAACTGCCGAGTTGAGCAGATTGTAGCGGCTACCATTACCAACAAAGGCATCCACAATTGGTTTGAGAAGGTTATTCTTGACAATATGATTTATCAGATGCTCATCCTGCATATAATCACATAGTTTGAGTTGTTATACGCTCTACCCAGAAGAAATGCAAATCAATTGGAAAATCCCAAACAAAATAAGCAGAGTTAAGACTAGTGCAATGCACAACAACAATTAACGTTATACAATTACTACGTCTCTGAAATACTAATGTTACCATGTCCCCCGAATACACAAGTTTGCAAGGGCTTATAAATATATGCACAGGTATTGAGATTGAGATACAAGCGATGTCCAGTTGGCATGTTGGAATTGTATATGAGAGATGTCTATCCCGCAATTTCCATAACTAACTAGTTGGCTATTAAAAGTACAAATGCAAGATATTCATCACTATAGTGATCTCAAATAACACCACCAGCACTAACCCAGCAGAGCCCACGTGGTAAGCAGAAACGCAGAAGCAAATGATCCACTGTCTCCCATCATTCTTACACATGTAGCACCAGCAACAATAAAGTGCCTCTTAATCAAATTTTTGGCTGTTAATAATTCTCTACCAAGCTTAAAAAATAAATTCCATCACATTATTCAATAATAAAGATGTATTTACTTACATGGCGGGATAGAATAGTGCGAACAAATCGAACAGCAGCAACAACTAGGTATTTTTCCCTTCTTTGCATAACCAACAAAACTTTATCTACCGCATTATTAAGGAGAAAATTACACCTGCATGCATAAAAAACAAACAAACAAACAAACCCACACATTTACATCTTAAATGTCCATGGCAAAATTTCAATTCTTACTGATTGCACGAAAGGCATCGAAATATTACTTTATTCTATATGGATGGTGCAGAACACAAAAGCATAGTAATTCACATATGTTTGACAGTATTTCAGGCTTCGTGCCATTTTGATTTCCAATTCTTTCACCAGATCCCACAGAATTATCGCTTGATTGAGCTACACCTTCTGAAGGACAAGATGCCGCTATAACATCTATTAGTTGACCCAAATGCTTCTCATAGAAAATCTCAACAATAGTATCTCTCTGCAACAAAACAGCAAGATCAAAAACTCAATAACATAGATACATTTGAAATTTTGAATCTCTTTAAAATGAAGAAATGTAAAAGAAATTCCTCGTACACGACACAGCATAAATATAATGAAGTATAAATCAACATTCATAATACTATGCCTCCATCAATACACTCAAAAAACTGTTTTTTTTTTTTTAAAAGTATCAATACACTTAAAACTGTTCTGCAAGGTTATTACAAAATAACTGTGAAACTGTATGATTGCATGTGTTTTTGTTTTTTTTTTTTTTTTTTTTTTGGGGGGGGGGGGGGAGAGAGAGAGAGAGAGAGAGATGGAAAATCAGTGCCATATTTTAGGTGAAAGTCGTTATTTTCCCAAGACTAAGGCCTGGTTTGGTTTCACAAATCTTTAAAACCATCTCATCCCGTCTCATCTCATCTTAACATCCAAACACCATTCAAATACAAACATTTTTCAATTTCAAATTTTCAACATTTTCATCTAATCATTACAACTTTCCCAAACTTTCATACAAAACACAAACAATTCAACCTTTTCAAATCCTAAAATAAAAATAATATTAAAAAATTATTTTCTAAGCCTCTTTTAACTTTAGAAGTTTTTTATTCAACTTTTTCTCTCTCATTTCCGAAAACCCCATAAAAATCATAACTCAAGTTCTTTTTGGAATCAAGATCTAAAGGCTCAACCTGATTCTTGCTATCTCTCTGTTCTTTGTTCTTTTTTTTTTTTTTTTTTTCCTTTTTTTGTTTGTTTTTTTTGGGGGGGGGGGTGGGGGGAGGGGGCGCGGGCCGGGCCTTATTGCCAATAGATTTATATTTCCATGCTTAAGATAGGTTTATTACTACAATATGAAGTAGAGCTAGAATATATGAAAAGGCAGAAACACAACTAAACATTATTTCAATCTCGGAACAAAAGCCTCATTCAGAAATAGTTAATTGAAAGAAATATAAAAGAATGAGCGATCAAGGCAAGCACCTGTGCTCCAGACAATGTGTACGAGTCCAGTAAACTGCGAAGAATTTCAAGAAATTGGCAGTTCATATCCTCCCCAAAATCTGTGATCATTCCTTTAACCTATACATCAAGCAACAGTACAAAATTGGTTGGCAAACATGTGTCTTCCAAGAAGAAGATTTACTGCCATGTAAGTTTTTATGGTTTCAAAAATATTCAATGCCTTGCACATGCACATGAAGTTGTAGAAAGTAGAAATCAAATACTGTTCCTATTATGGCAAAGTAGGCAGACAACTTTTCAAGAAAATTGTTACTATTAATCTAGAAAACTGTTTAAACACGATTACCATATTGAATGACAATATGTAATTTATGACCGTCCAATCTTGGGAAAAGAGTTGCGTGTTTGAAGGTTAAAGCACTATAACTAGTTGTTTGATCAATTTTCAGTTAGCTGGCTAGAAGAGGATGTAGTCCAAAGGTGATAGGATTACTTTGATCAAGGAAACTATGTCTGATTTGCCTACGTATTTCATTTCTACTTTTCTGCTTCCTTTTAGTGTGGCCAACCGCCGAGAGAAGCTGCAACTGGAATTCCATTGGTGAATTAGGTGAACAGATAAAATATCACCTGGTAAGCTAGGCAGGATATGTTCTCTAATCTCTGAGGGTAGGTTGGGAGTACGAAACTGCTCTTGTTTACTCATACACTCTTGGGGAGGTGGCTTTGACACTATCAGAATGAGAAAGAGACTGAGGAAAGCAGTAGTTGATTCTAAATACATCATGGGGTTGGTGGTATTTGAATGAGATCCAACAGCCAAATGGGCTGGAATTATGGAAGAACATAAGAAAAGGTTATGGGAAGTTTTCTAACCATACTAGATTTGAGATGAAAGATAGATCCAGGAATAGATTTTGGCATGATTTGTGGGGCAGAAAAAGGATTCCCATGGAATGTTTCTTGGACGTTTACAATGTAGCTTGTGCTTAGGATGCTTCTATGGCTGATCACTTGCAGATCACTAGTTGATCCCTTCGGTAAAATGTCAGTTTTATCGGTGCAGCTCATGACTTGGAGATAGACGTCTTTACTGCATTCTTTAAACTATTGTATTCCCATAGTTTGAGATGAGGAGGTGAAGACACGCTTCTTTATGCCCCCTTTCAATGGAGCGATATTCAGTATTCATTCTTTCTATAATGTCCTTATTCCTCATGATGATAATCCCTTCCCTTGAAAGAGTATTTGGTAGACTAAACTCTCTTAGAATTGTGTCCTTTTGCTTAGACAGCCTCCATGGGAGAGATTCTAACCATGGAAAAAAGACACCTCATCGTGACTGATTGGTGTTTCATGTATAAAAGTTATAAAACTGACAAGACCACCAATCATATTTTAATCCAGTGCCTTGTGGACTGACTTCTTCAGTCAGGATCATTTGGCTCGAGTCATGCCTAGAAGGATGGAACTTTTTTACTCCTGAAGAGGATTAGGAGGCAGCCCATAATTGCTGCAGTGTGAAAGATGGTTCCTACTTGCCTCATACAGTGTATTTAGAAATGAAAAGTTTTAAGGACACTTAAAAAACCTGCTACAGAACTACCAATCAGAGGCAAAAATACGATACAGAGATATAATTTTGAGTGTGATCAGAAAGCCAAAAATCAAACAATGCTCCCTTCCAAGGGACAGCTTCTATAGACTTTAATGGGCTTAACTTTCACGGTTTTCTTGTATCTTTTTCTCTCTTGTATACATCTCGTGTAGTTAGGTAGTGCATTTTGCGTTTTTTAATGAAGTTTTAGATATCACAAAACACTCGGAATTTGATGGGTGGGCATCATGAAGGAAGGGTAGGAAGCACTTGGGAGGAAGAGATGGTGCAACAAAAGCCATAACACTTGAAGCATTGAAAGAAGTCTTTATATTAATAGAATTCTCAGGTATGTAACAGTCACTTTGGTATGCAATCTTAAAAGCTTATTTCATATTAACATGCCCCATCTTTATCCATCTCTTTATTTTCTCTTTTTCTTAATTACTGTGAAACCATTTAGCTGTCAGAACATTAATGCTGCCCCACTTTTAAACGTTGAATATTTTGCTTACAGAGTGAAACGATCTGTATGTGAAAAAATGTGATCTATGTGCAAGTTCTATAAGCAAAAACCTGATGCTATGCATACCAAGAGTCCCAGAAGTAGAACTCCTTCCTGCCGAACAACGTAAGAACGAAGAAGGTTTGGATCCTGATTCAAGAAAAGAATGAGGATATCTGTCCTGCATCCACTAACATGACTTATTGTTAGGACGGTGATTAATCTCTGAACTAGAAGGATAAATGTTTACACATAAAGCACAAAAAGATAATAGACAGACAGTACGTATTCATCATTATTACCCAGTTAATACAAGCTTTTTGTCTTCACTCTGCAAAGCATCGGCCACAATGTCAAAGATGCCTTCATTCATGAGATCCCTGCAAAAATTTTAGACTTTGGCTCTTAGAAACAAATACAGTACTGGAACAAAGATGGACTCAGCAGCAATCTTTTTCAAAACAAAGGATTAGCTACTGACACTACAAGGTCTATATCAACAAGGATAATTAATTGCAGAAAGAGCATAAATAGCATACCTAAATAGCCGGAGCTGCTGGACCATCTGCAGGCTCTTGCTTAAACTACAAAACTCATGCAAGAAATATACCTGTTTCATAAAATAAAACTCATGCACGGTTGGTACTGGGTATTTGAAACAACAAGACCCACCATCATTACCAAGAGGCACTCCATAAAATGACCCACTCTCTCCAATATAAAACCAATTAAAAACCAGAGGAGAAAACCAGCTCACATAAAAAAAAAATGAAGTGGCAAAGAATGAGCGCTTAGTCCAAGATCTATACATAAACTCTCAATCTCATCACCATCCTGAATTTGCAGAAACAATAAGATGACCAAAAACATGAACGACACTAATGTTCAAAAAGCCTATTAAAAGGGCAGTAGTAACAGGACTAATTACATATTCAACAGAAAAAAGTAGCTGAAAAAACTGCAACCTCCAATCTGTTCGAAACAGAACATTAATATGACAGCAAGATTAGAAAACAAAAAGAAGTCGATAATCCTAAGAGTTTCTGTAGCAATAAAGGACTATATGTCCATGTCAAAATTGCAATCAAACTAGCATGCTAAAGAAAGGCAAATGGACGTATGTACTTCAAGCTAAAATGTTACCAAGTTTTTCTTAGATTCCGCAGAGATGGAGGGCAATCTCAACCTAGCAAACAATTCCTGAATAAAGGTACTATCATCCTTCAACGACGAAACAACCTACGACAAAATAACACAATTAGAGGCAAAATAACATATTACTCAACATTCTTAAAAAAATAATTTTTAAAATCTTACAATGGCATTGTTTGCATGAATTATTGAATTGAGATTTGCAACCGTCACCTCATCCACTATTCGAGTCAACACAACATCCTAAAAGAAGTAACACAAGAGTATTGGTAAAAGTAAAAGTTTCATCACAAACAGGCTATTGACCAATGGTTATCGTTAAAAATTTTTTTCAAATTCAAACCTTCAAATAACCAACTCTGTATGTTTGGTGTATCTTTGACAGAACTGAAGGATCTTTAATTGATATGGCCTACAAAAATGAAAAAAAAAAATCCACAAATTAGCAAGCAAAAGCAACTTGCTTCCATCCAGCCACCCCCCCCCCCCCCCCCCCCCAAAAAAAAAAAATGAAAAAAGAAGAGAACCAGCTACCAAGGCGTTACCTCCTTGTAGACAACATGCTCTTTTAAAAATCTACGATGATGTTGGATATGAGGGACCTCTGGATCATCTGCAAATTACATTTTGAATGCTTAATGAATAATAAAAAGTAAACCATCAGCCCAGACCATCGATTCCATGTAGCTATGCATCAAGAATGTACAACTATGAAATAACTTCAAAAATAGAGGGCCTAGCAAAAGGGAAATAGCCTTAAAAAAGAGGGTTTTAAAAAATAGGATTATTAGATGTGATCCTAATGTCCAATTTATCCGTTAAAAAGTGTATTGGAAAGCATAAATGTAAAAAATTGATTGAACTCAAGATCATGTAAAAAAGCTATAAGGCACGTTCTATATGCAAAAACTAAAAAATTATAAATTATTAAAGGCATTGCCCATGCCACATTTGTTGTTGTTCATGCTAGTATAACGGAAGCTACAAATTTTTTTTAAAGTAATGTAAACCAACTAACAAGGATAATGATAGACTTACTACTTCCTACCACCCGTTTACTACTCTTTTTATTTTTATAATTTTTTATTTTTTATTTTTTAAGTTTACTTAATGGTTAAGAAAGTAACTATTAGTGAAGTTGTATATTTTTTTAATATTAAACACCATGAATAAGAAATAAACAGTTTTTTTACAAGTATTGTTCCAACACCAACTCAGTACTCATTGATTACATTATCACCAAAATAGCTTATGCAAAAAAAAAAAATCCCAAACATTTCAAAATTATACATTTAATGATACTGAGTGGCACAAGGCAGAGAGAGAGAGAGAGAATCAAGAAACAAATCCATCTAAAAGCATAGCCCAAGTACACAAGATGTATACAAAAGAAACACCTATCTAGGATTTACAACCAATATAAAAAAGTCTTCAAAGCTCTTGTTAAAGAGGCCCTCAGGGCAATCCCCAGATTGCTGCTATGTGGAAAATGATTCCTTTATATCTCATGTGGTGCATTTGGCTTCAAAAGAATGGTAGGAGCTTTGAAGACCGGGATTGCTCTTTGGATGAACAGATGTTTCTTTTCCACACCTTATTTCTGTGGGCCTTTGCTATTTCTCAATGGGGCTAGTTTTCATGACTTTCTAGTATACATTTCTAGCTCAAAACTTGTAACTAGGTTTCTCTTTTGTATACTTCATGTGTACTTGGGCTACGCCTATTTACTTGATTCAATAAAACTTCATTTTATTTAAAAAAAAAAAAAAAATGAAAGTCTTCAAAGCTTATATCATTCCTCTCCCTCCAAATGCACCACAATAGACATGGGATCTATCTTCCATATTGCTGCCACTTGTAGATCACCTTGTAAACCCCTCCAACTTGCTCGAAAATCCACCAATCTTCTAGGCATCACCCATGCTAATCCCACTCTATCAAAACAGTTGCTCTATAAGGTCCTAGTACAATGAAGTAACAAATGACCTACCATTTCCCCATTTTCTTGCTGCAGCACCAATCTACCACAACGGTCAAATGTTTCCTTTTTTCTTTTTCTGATAATCAAAAGAAAGCATAGGCATTATCTTGGTATACAGTGAGTATACTGCAAATATGCCTACTAAGATGTTACCTTAGATTCTTATAGCGAGAATCTTCCCCAAGGAAGCTTTCGAAAAAAAAGAAACTGCTTTCAGAGGTGCTTAGTCTTCCAAATGTGCCTCCAAGGAAATGCAGCAGTTCCTTTAATATTAAGAACCTGGTAAATGATCAAACAGCAAACCTTCCTTTTTTAAAAGGGCAACAAATGATCTTGTCTGCATTACCAACTGGTACTCTTGTAGAATACAGTAGGTAAAGAATTTTGTAATGGTTCCACTTCCCAATCTCATGCTGCTCTAGAAAAACAGACATTCCATTATGGTGGCCCACTAGATAATTCCAAGAGGTCAACTATTGAAGCTTCCTTCACCCACGCAATCTCAAACACTACTGGGAAGTTTTCTCTGAGGCTCCTATCTCCATACCGCGGATCATACCAAAATTAATACCGTGATCCATTACCCACCTCAAATCGAGTGGTCTATAGAAAACCCCCATCATTTTCTTATGTACTTCCACAACCCCACCCTGTGTGGTCCATGCACCTTTTCGAGCACCAATCAACCCATGCCCCACCAAACTTTGATTCTACAATTTCCATCTATAAAGCTTCCCTTTCTTGTTGATATCGCCACCATTTCCCCAAAAAAATTGGTTGAAAACCAACAAATTACAAACTCCCAACCCTCCCTTGAAAATTGGCGTACATATACCTTTGCCCAATTCACCAGAGGAATTTAAAATTTTCACCCAGCCCTCTCCATAAGGAATCATGTTCCAGCTTCTCAATACGGTTAGCCACCTTTGTGAGCAGTGAGGATGAAGAGAAGAATGTGATCAATTAGACAGGGTGCTTTTAATCAAGGTAATTATGCTACTTTAGACAATATATCCTTTTCCAACTAAACGATCTTTACTCTATTGCTGTTAAGGTAATTATGCAGCTTTAGACAATATATCCTTTTCCAACTAAACAGTCTTTACTCTATTGTTTCAGTCATGCCATCCCATACACCTGCAGTCTTAAAAGAAGCACCCAAGTGTAGGCCGAGGTATTTCATAGGCAAGGAGGATACCATAGACACACCAAACTACAAAGAGAGAAAAGATCAAGAAAATTCTGAAAACTAAAGCTAGAAGAACATAGTTTTAAAGCAATCCACGAATAAAGAGATCTAAAGAAGAAATCCTTCAGCCCCTCCACGGTCTTCTCACAATCCTCAAAACTTTGGTCATTTCTCTCCCTCCAAAGGCACCACATTGGGCAAACAATTTTCTACAAGGTTTCACTGTCTTAGCTGCCAAAATGGCCTGTGCAACACATGAAAAGATCATCATCCGCTGAGGCATGACCCAATCCAATTAAAGTTGATTTCCATGAAGCACTAGCTACTTCATAGAGTAGCAACAAATGATCCACCGATTCCCTATCTCTCTCGCACATACAACATCAATTTATCACCAAAACCTATCAAGTAAAAGGATTTCCCTAATGTTGCCATCTGAGCAAAGAAATGGGGCTCTCAAGGGAACCTTACTCCACCAAATATACTTCCATGGGAAATGAGAGCTTTCGAGGGCAGATAGCAAACACTGCCCTCTTGATGAGAGCCTTACTCCGCCAAATATCTCTGTAAATTGCATAGTGAGGTTGATTTAAACCTAATGAATAGGGCTTTGGCTTGCCCATTTGCCTGTTTTGGATAAATTTGCCCCAACTCCTTTTTGGGTTGAGCTCTCCCCATTGGTCTTGAAATGGTAATTTCTTTAGAAACCAACGAGCTGCCAAAAGACTAACACACACAGCCCTAAACCATTTTCCATCTTTCCAATTAAAAGAACGTATCTTCTCTCAAGTTTTCCATATGGTTCATAAACGTACAAAGGGTGGCAACAAATGCTCTCACCAGACACCATTTCTAAGCTGAAATTGCCCTCATTCTTTCAGTAGTTTTTGCAACTTTGCAGCAGACATGCTCAGCTTTTAAGCAACTCAAACTTCCTTCTACAATCCTTGATATGCCTCTACTGGATTTGGTGGTTGACAGAATCACCCCACTTCTGGAAACTATTCAGCAACCTCTTGAAGGCTTTTGAAATTCTGCATGTTGAAGCCCAATGTCATAGAGCGATGCTATGCACATTCATTGGCAAGACTTTCCTATCCCTATCCTTTTATCCCCTCAGGAATCACTAGAAAGCCTCTACAAATACTCCACCATAATTCACGAGGCAAGATATTGGCCATGAACATTGGAGCAACATTGGGCAAGAAATACTATAGATCTTACATGGGACAACATCACAAATTCCACCTTCGTCTCCACCTGTGGCAAAGCTTCCATCTTAGCCAACAACCACCCTACACTAAATCTACCAAAAGAAACTGACCTCACCACCTCTCTACTTATCACAAAATTCTCAGGACAATGAGTTGTATATGCCTCAGCTCGTAGCTTAAAGACCTTAAGACTCCACACACACACACGCACAAAAAGGGGAAAAAAAAAAACTTGAGAAGTCTCATTTTCTCAATCCATGTACAATCCAAAGAGATCCACGAAGAGGAAGAAACAATACAGAAATGTAGGAAATTACCGATGCATATTAACTCAGACCCAAATGAATGGAAAAGGTCAAATGGCAAGAGAGAGAGAGAGGATCCTAACGTGATGGGTGTATAAAAAAGTAATCAATTAAATAACAGTAACAACTAAACTACAAAGCTTAAATATTGATTATTTATGCTAACGTAAAACAATACCATAAACTATTATAAACCAGCAATGAAACTTACACTCCAATGAACCAATAATCTCCATGATCAATTCATCACCAAATATCTTCTCAAAGATCTGAGGACTATTGAGCAAAACTACAAATGACCAGACACAAGTCAGTCAGTACTGACGAAGGATACATATTTAAATAGCACATAACAAGGACATAATGGTGGAATCAAAAGCATTACTTACTAATCCCTTTGACTATTTTGTATATCATGTGAAGCCCATCAATGTTTTCCAAGTCTTCACAGACTACAAACAGATCCATCAGCTTTCGGAAAAATTCTTGCTGCATCAAAAAAAAATATTAAAAAAGATCCAGAAGAAATTTGAAAAGTGCACCTTCTACAAACTAATAAAGGAAGAAAAATTTCTAGATTAGAAAAATATGGTCAAAGTACAAGGCCTGAATGATGAAATGCATAAATATGCATTGTAAGCTTGTTATGGAACTAAGATATGACAACAATGGAAATGAAAAGACTATAACTGACTTGCCTTTAACATGTACAATTGATCAAGATGCTTAGTTAAAAATACACATTGGGACTAACTTAAATGGGCAAGATCACACTACCTACAAGAAGATGATACAACACTCACATCATTCAAAATTAGCTCTGTCAGCCGCATCTGATCAGCAATGCCACTCTCAACCACAGTCTGCAAAACAAAGATTGGTTAGTTTTATTCAATGCTTCATATCACTGAACTAGCACGCTCAAGCAATGCTCTTGTATATGTCCCGTATACTTGGTCTTTCTAATGATTAATCAAATTTTGTTTCCCAAAAAAAAAAAAAAAAAAGCCTCTATTCAATGCTTCTATAAGTAGGTGGACGTGTAAGCATTTTTAAAGAAATATACAAGCAAGAATTTTTTTTTTATAAGTACATCAAACAAGAAATTGATGCTACAATGAAAAGAAAGGATCCAGCAAAACTTCATTCTAAATACTTGTGCTACCAAAATATACATAAATAGTTGTGCACATAACAACGCAACCAAAGCACATTAACATTTCTAACATGCATTGTGCAGAAGTATTAGACAAGATTTGACGTGTAAATTTTTTTATTAACAGTAACTATGAATTTTATTAATGAGGACTGGGCATAGCCCAAGTACACCAAATGTACCAAGAGTAACACCTTACCGTGAGTGACTAGGGATACAAGGAAATCATGGATATTCCGACCATTGAAGTCTAATACAATCAACCAATGGAACAAAGCGTTAAAAAAGAAAAACTCTAAGCTCAACCATGGACAGCTCACGATCTTCAAAGCTTCTATCATTCCTCTCCCTCCAAAGACACCACCATAGGCAAATGGAGAGACCATCTTCCATATGGCTGAGATTTGCAAGTCCCACACAAGCCCCTCCAACTTGCTAAAACACCAACTACCTTTCTCGGCATCACCCACGCTACCCCACATCGTAGCAAAGAATTCATTCCAAAAGGTCATGGCCACCTCACAATGAAGTAGTAAATGATCCACGGTCTCCCCACTCTTTTTGTACATGCAACACCACTCCACTATGATGATCATGCATTTTTGTAGGCTGTCAAATGTGAGGATCTTCCCCAAGCAAACTGTCCATACAAAGAAAGCTGCTTTCAAAGGTGCCTTAGTCTTCTAAATACTCTTCCATCGGAATGAAATGGTGTTGTTCATTATAAGAGACTGATTGAATGAACAAACAGAAAACTTCCCTTTCTTCGACGAACTCCAAATGATCCTATCTGCCTCTCCCATCCTCACTCTAGTAGAATAAACAAGGTTGTAGAAGTTAGTGAATGCCTCAACTTCCCAATCTTGTGCAGCTCTAAAGAAAGTGACATTCCATTGAGGAACACCACCGGACAGCACTAAAACATCAGCAACTGAGGCTTCCTGCGACCTTGCAATTCCATAAATTCCCGGAAAAGCTTCCTTGAAGGCACTATCACCACACCATAGGTCATGCCAAAACTTGATTCGAGATTCATTGCCCACCTCAAACCGAGTTTATCGAGAGAAAGTTTCCTATCATCTACTGATATCTTTCCAAAGCCCCACCCCAAACCCCACCAAATTTAGAATCAATGACATGTGAAGTAATGTTTACAAAGAGAAAAATCAATAAAACCCCACTAACAAGACAAAAAACCTACTTAAGGATAAAGTTGAGTTGAGACCAAGCCTTTTAACTGGGAGAAAAAAGTTGCATACATATAAAGATAAAGATGAGTCAGATCTCTGACAGTTGGCAGCCTAAACTTTGTGGCAGACGTAACAAAAAACATGCTACCTACACAGCCAAAGAGACTTGGGGCACCTCTTCAGATCAGCCTTTTTTCCCCTTTTTCTGGGCTACCCCAGCAAATTTGGCAGTGAGGGACTATCTGGATCCTTGGCTGCGGAATAGCAGTTCCCATATGCTATTCAAGCCACCCAATTACAAACTAAATAAAATGGGAAGTGTGTTACAGAAACGAATAACTTCTCCTTGTTAAGCAACTTGCCTCATACAAGTAATCATTTTATTTTAAAATTAAAACTAGCTAATTGATATATAAGGAATAAGTAACCAGAAAATTAAGATTTAAAGAAGAGAGAGAGAGAGAGAGAGAGAGAGAGAGACCAAGACCAAATTTAAATGCCACAGATATCAAGATGAAGTCATATGCAAGCTAGCAAAGCTTACTTACATCATCCTCAATTGCCAAAAAGGAATAAGGAATGAGTATGAAACTTAAAACAGACAATAAAATAAGATAGAACTCGAGCATCTTTTTTAACCTTAAGTATTAAAGGAAGAGTGGATAGCTCAACTGCAGGCAACTTCCTCAACTCACTATTAACACTGTGAAATGTCTCATCTGCATACATCACCAAAGAGAGCATAAGTAATAGTCCATGCCAAATAGCACCCTGCAAATGTAATCTAGAATAAGAAATATAAAAGAGTGAAGAGAAAATTCTAATGGATGGATCAGAGGATATTCCCCTAATAATTTGAACTTGTTCTCAATGAGAAAAACCCCTCGATCGTAAAAATGATTTATTTCCTCATCTTTGACATACATCTTATATTCCCACCAGAAACTTGATTCTTTAATTGTGCCACCTCTATGGTCAAAATTTCTCACCGTGGATATAAGAAAGATTAATATACAATATTCTTTGCAATTCTTTTATAAGTGATTTCAATTTAACTGCAGAGAAGTATTTCTTTGCAAACTCAATTTGAACCATTAATTTATCTAGTTCCTATATTTATAAAAGCTATCGATTTCTGGAGCTGTGATCAATCCAAAAGAAGAAAAATGGGAAAGTATATTTTACAGGTCCAAGATGGAGTCTGGCATTGTGGTTATCCAAGTGTTCATATTAGCTGTTGGTGTTTCCTACTGATGTTACAGATTTTTTTGCCAAAAAAAGCTTTACACCTTATTACAGATTAGGAACTTTTGGGGAAGAAGTTATGGCACAATGCATTACAGATTAATAAATCTCCCCAACATTACAGAATAGGTTAAAGGTTTCGCCTCCACAAATAAGAGATTGCTAATATATTATTGACCACTTCAGATTATTCATACGTGTGTCTCTTTCAGCTGCCTTCCAACTTCATTCCTCTTGAGCTCAGTTATACTTACAGACATTGCACACATCTCTAAATAAGATCAACTAACATGTTCAAAACAACAAAAGTAAAAGGTTGGTCAACAAAACGAATAGAAAAATTCATGAGAAGTTGGCAAACATGAAAAATTCATGTTTCAAAGTATGCAAACCAGAATACAACAGAGTGCTTTAGATGCCCGTATATGGTCTGGCATGGCACTTTGCAAAAAGGGCTTTTATGCAGACTTTTTCAGCTTTCTAACTAAACCAAGTGTTCTTTTATAAACACTTCCCATAACCAGTTAATGGTTCAAATAAGAGGAAAACCAACAGGGCCTGCAACCAAGGACCAAGATCACTCTCCCTAGACATTTTCCCCAGTCCTAAGCTGACAGCTTCAACCAATAACTCTTATGTAGGGTGGTATGCGAGACAAGTTGTCTAGAGGTTCATCCGATACATTGGTCAAGGTGTGCTTGCCTGTCTTTGATAGAGGTTTGGGTGTCCAGAAATTACTTTTCTTCAAGAAGACTCTTGGGAAAGTGGTTATTGTTTGCCGTTAACAGTAAAGATGGGATACTCGAAACTGATCCTTATTGAAAATAAAGTTTGTGAGCTCTCTATGGAAGTAGTCGATCGATGCATATTGTAGAGCAAGGTAGAATGGTGAAAGAGCTGGCTTTGGAATGGCTGGTGCAGACGTTGGAAAAAAGGAGTGTGCTTGCTCAGCTGGAAAAAAGGAGTTTTACAAAGCTTCCCCTGTAAGCCGCAGTGCTTTCATTGCAGAAAGATGTTCTAATGCTTATGGAAGATTCCTGACGTTAGTGGAATGTAGAGGACATGGAAGAAGAAGCCTCATCATAAAACCTGAATAAGTTGAGGGGAGGGGCAGGAAAAAAAAATGCGATGGAGCTACATGAGGTGCTTGACAGCGTGGGAACATCTGGGAAGAATTTATCGAAAGGGGCTAGAACCACCCAACAGAAAGACTCGGAAAAAGGCCTAATTAAATCGTACGCAGAGGCTGTCTGAACTCCATGCGATGGTTCTGCCATTGGAGGAGTGCACTGTAGGCCGGAGGAAGCACCAAGAAGAGATGGGCAGTCGTTGAAGGGCAGGAAGGGCAATCTGGAAACATCACATAGGCATGGTGTTTCCGTTGTAAGGACACGTTGGTCAGACACACTGCCAGCCGACAGCACTTATGCAAAAAGGGATGGGGATGTTCTGCTCCTTGGGCATGGTGCAGAGCAGATGACTTTAAATAGACTTAGAAGGGAGATAACCGACCTTTTGAGGAAACATATGATGAAACATGGACTGCATCTCTTGGGAGAATTCTCACCTCTGATAATTTGAGGAAACGTGATCTTATCATTATAGATTTGTACTTTTTGTGCAAGAAAGACTTAGTGGATCATCTTTTGTTACATTGCAAAGTGGCCCGGTGTTTATGGAAAGAGATCCTTAATCGGACTGGGGTGGCATGGGTTATGACTAGTAGAGTCGTAAATATTTTGAAGTGCTGGATAGGTATTAGGGGAAATGTCCACATTGCTCCTGTGTGGAGAATGATACCTCATTGTATTATGTGGTGTTTGTGGATGGAGAGAAACAAGAGATGATTTGAAGACATGGAGCGTTCTATGGATGAGCTGAAGACAATTTTTTACAACACTTTACTCTCTTGGGCTTCGGCCATTGTTTGTAATGCTGACAATTGTCATGACTTGCTTGCATCTCTCACAAGTGCTTAGTTGAAATTAGGCATGTTCGATGTATACGCCGTGTACTTGGGCTATGCCTTTTACCATCAATAAAATTTTACTTTTCCTCATTAAAAAAGGGAGATAATCGACCTGACGGAGACGGTAAACAGCTTTATTCAAAGGATCAACCATTTAAGTATGGGCTAGCTTAGAAGCATCCGTGGGTTGTGGACAGTGTAAGGGAGAAAGAAGAATTTGTGGGGCTCATACCTCGTGGGCTGTAAAAGGAAAGGGCCCAACCCATAAGGCTTTGCCTGCAACCCAATATTGGCAGGCTAAAAACAACCCAAGCCCAGGCCCAATTGTCAACACAGCCTCCAGAACCAACTAGGAACTATCGAATGGGGATAGCACAGATTGGGTCAACGGATGTAGACAACCCGATGGATGATATCTTGACCACCACTTAGGTGGCAACGACAACGATGATACTTGAGAAAGTCTCGAAGCTAGAGAATGTGGCCGAAATGATGGGGATTGTTGGTGTGGTACCACCTCTGCTTCGTTAGAGTGGGCCAACAAACGTGGAAGGTCCAGCGGTTGACATCTTGATCGCCGTTGTGTAGGCGACGGCGCGGGCGACACTTGAGGATGTTGTGTCTATCTCGAAGCTAGAATATCATACCAAAGTCGAGGGGTTTGAGGGTGCGCCCCCACCTGTCTCTCCTCAGAGTGGGCCAAAACTTCCATTGGAGGTGAGCTTTGGCTCTGTCATGGTCTCTCACGCCAGGGACCACGAAATGATCACTGCAAGAGTTGAGTCCAAACTTTGAAAGGCCCTTCCCTTTGACTAAGTGAAGTCTCCCCTTGCTAAAGGAAGATCCACCAAGTCTAACTCAAATAAAAGGGCTGAGAAATCAGCCATAGCTGAACCCATGCTAGAAGCCCCCGACCGCTCGCTCAGGAATCGAGTGATATTAAAATTGCCCCCGATACACCACGGAATATCCCACCAACTGCAAAAGCCAGCTATCTCGTCCCAGAAAAATTTTCTACTATTGTCATCATTTGGCCCGTAAACACTTGCAAACCCCCAAACATAATCATCATCCACATTCGAGAAAGAACATGCTACCAAAAACTCACCGACACATTCCTCCATGAAGTTGACTACTTTCTTGTCCTACATCACCAGGATACCCCCTTAAGCACCCTTAGAAGCGAGAGTGGTCCATCCTGCATAAGAGCAATTCTACAAACTTCTGATGATGTGCCTATCAATAAACTTTAGTTTCGTCTGCTGCAAACAAATGATATCTGCTTTTCAATCCCGTAACGAATTCTTTACTTGAAGGCGCTTGTTCGGGTCATTCAAACCACGAACATTCTAAGAAAGAATCTTGGACTTCATGGATCGCCAAAATTTACCCCATCCTTGTGTCGCCCCATGTTCGCACTACCCTCTCATGCATCATACTTTATGGAGCAGGCAAGTCTCTTAAGCTCCCTATCCTTCTTAACCGCAAATTTGGCAAGTAAAGGCTGACTTGCTTTTATTGCGATGAGAAGAGCTTGCAGCTGGTCCTCAAAACCCTCACAAGACACACCCATGCAATGTTGCATATCATAAACTTTCTGGAGGACCCAATCTAATTGCAGATCAACCCAAGAAGTTGCTGGTGGCAACTAACAAAGAGGGCTAGGGACATCCCCCAAAACACACAGGTCAATTAAATGAGTGTCCGCCCCTAACTCCTTGCAAACTAGCTGTAAATTTGACCCGTAAGATGTCCCTTCGTTCGAGAACCCCCCATCCAGAGAAGAGTTGCCAACCTCTTCCATCTCAGTGCACAGGACTCTAGAAAGAGTCTCAGTGGAGTATACAAGATTATCTCGAAGGTCCTTCCCAACCATCTAAGCCCGGTGCTGGAACATATTATCTCCAAGCCTCAGAACGCTTTTATTCGCGGATGACAAATTCTCAACTCGGTGCTCATTGCAAATGAATGCTTGGATCACAGATTGAGGGAGGGTGAACCAGGCATATTGTGCAAGCTTGACATGGAGAAGGCCTATGACCATGTGAATTGGGACTTCCTTTTACATATGCTTAGGAGGTGTGGTTTTGGTGATAGGTGAATTGCTTGGATACGTCATTGCATTTCAATAGCTTAGTTTTCAGTTCTAGTTAATGGTACACCTGCTAGTTTCTTTGACAGTTCTCGAGGTTTGAGGCAAGGAGACCCTTTATCTCCCCTTCTGTTTGTTTTAGTTATGGAGGCTCTTAGCCAGATGGTTCAGGCAGCTGTTAGCGGAGGTTTCTTATCTGGCTTCAAGGTGGGTAACGGCACAGTTGTGATTTCTCATCTACTATTAGCAGATGACACCCTACTCTTTTGTGAAGCGAATAGGAACCAGATTCAAACTCTATGAGCACTGTTACTTTGCTTTGAAGTAGTATCAGGACTCAAGGTGAATCTTGGCAAGTCTAAGATGGTCCCGGTGGATGTGCTCTCAAACACACGCAGCTTAGCAAGCTACCTAGACTGTCAAGTGTCTTCTTTGCCTTTGAAGTATTTGGGCCTCCCTCTGGGAGCATCTTTTAAGGCTAGAACTACTTGGGATGGGGTAGTGGAGAAGATAGAGAATAGGCTGGCCGGTTGGAAACGGATGTATTTATCAAAAGGGGGCCGACTCACTCTTATTAAGAGCACCCTTACGAACCTTCCCACTTATTTTTTATCATTGTTTCCTTTGCCAGCAAGGGTGGGGAACAGAATTGAAACAATCTTTAGGGCATTTTTATGGGGAGGCATGAGGGAGGAGAAGAAATTCCATCTGGTCAGATGGAAGACAGTTTGTGCTCCAATTATACAGGGGGGTTGGGAGTGTGCGACCTGAGAACTTTTAATAAAGCTCTATTGGGGAAATGGTTATGGAGATATCACACTGGGGGGGATACATTGTGGAAGGAAATCATTGTAGCTCGTTATGGAACTACCTGGGGCGGTTGGTGTTCCAATGAAGGGAGTGGGGGGTATGGTGTGGGTTTATGGAAGTTTATAAGGAGGGGGTGGCCTTGTTTTGATAAACATATTTGATTCATTGCGGGAGAAGGCAATAGAATCAGTTTCTTGCAGGATGTGTGGTGTGGAGATCAAGCATTAGAAAGAGCTTTTCCGAACCTTTATCGTATTGCTGCTAATAGGGAGGCTTCAATGGCGGATATGCGGTCTCTCTATCATGGCACCATTCAGTGAGATGTTCTTTTCAACAGGGACTTTCATGATTGGGAACTATCTTTTGTATCAGATCTTCTCAGCCTCCTATACTCAATGGGGACTCCTATGGCAAAGGGTGATTGTGTGAAGTGGAGGTCTAATAATCATAAGAAATTTATTGTAAAGGCATATTACAAAATTTTGATCACACAAAACCATCCTCCGTTCCCTTGGAAGAATATTTGGCAGTCTCGCGTGCCCTCCAAAGTAACCTTCTTTGTTTAGAACGTGGCTCTTGGGAAGATCTTGACCAATGATAACTTCAGGAAGAGGGGGTGTGTAGTGATGGATTGGTGTTATATGTCCAAAAAGAATGGAAAATCTGTGGACCACCTTCTATTACATTGTGAGGTCACAAGGGAGATATGGGACAAGATTTTCCAAAGGGTCGATGTTGCATGGGTTATGCCTTTAAGGGTGGTGGATCTGCTGGTGTGTTGGAGGAAGATACAAGGTAGCCAACAAGTGGCAGCAGTATGGAAGATGATCCCACTATGTATCATGTGGTGCGTTTGGTCGAAAAGAAACACGCGTTGCTTTGAAAACAAGGAACGCAACATGGAGGAGCTAAAGAACTTTTGTTTTCAAACTTTAATGCTTTGGTTTTCCGCTATTGTACTAAATGGGGACAATGTTCATGATTTTTTATCTTTAATTCCTCGAGCATAGAATGTATTTAGGTATCTTATGTATACTTCTTGTGTACACGGGTCATGCCTATTATATTCTGAGCAATAATATTTATCTTTTACTTATAAAAAATTAAAAAAAAAAGTCTCAGAGAGACCTAGCATGAGTTGAGGAGCATCAAAAGCTTCCCCCATGGCTGGGCCAAGAGGAGACAGCACCACCTCGTCGCTAGACCTGCCATCCACAGCAGGAAGTAGCTCCAAAATACAAGCCGAGGGGTCGCCGATGACCATCGGCCCTTTCTATGTAGGCGAGAAGTCCATCGCAGCCACTCCAAAGGCCTTTGCAAATCGACATGGCTCAAGTGAGGCCTTTGGGAGCTCCCCACAAGAATCCAAAAGGACCTCGTCGATTGTCGGTGGGTTATGTGACGTCGGTGAGGTGGCCAGAGAAACCACAGACAGGGGAACCTTTATCCGGCCGAAGCTAAAGGGCTCTACCGATCCACATGGAGAGGCCTAACGGAAGTCACTGGGCTAATTGCCCGTAGCTAAGGGCTTGAGGCCCGTGACCATGGGCTCAAGGCCCGTGATTGAAGCTAAGGCTGAGGGCACAAGGGTCCCTCTGCGAATTAGGGCTCGATGGCCCGTGGGCAAACTGAGCTCGAGACTGAGGTTGTGAACTCAAGCCCAGGCAATGAGGCTGTGGACTCCAGCCCAATCCACTACCTGTCCTCTCGTGAACCATAATCTGCCCTCCCATGATCCCATGATCCACGTCCAGCCCATTACTCCCACTGGCCTCTGCCTGTACAAATACCTTCCTTCCCACTCTAGGAATACAATCTTCAGAGACATTCAGAGCTGAAGCAGAAGGAGTCGTAGCCTCTCTACCCAGTCCCATCACCATACTCAATCCCAGATTGACTTTTTGCATCAATAAGGAAACTTCTTCTTGAACACCAGAAAGTTGTGCTCTGACAACTAAAGCATACCCTCTACTTCCCCCACCTTTTTACCTCCATCAAAAAACCTCCCCATGACCACTGAGCAAAGACCATGTTTCCCAATTTCACTAGCCTTCGACGCTATGGCAAAGCTACATTCTGCCACAGAACCAGCCAAGACCGAGGCATATGTGGCTGAAGTCCTTGGTTCCAACCCCAGGTCAGACTTCCCATCCCAACGCAAACCACCCTCTGGGTGTACCATCGTGTGTTCAGCCACCTTCTTGAGGTGGTAAGCAAACCCCTCCCAGCCGCTACCCTTAATGCCTTTAGGAATAATCAGAGAGCCTCTTCTTCTGCCATTGTTAAACTCCTCCAAGTAGAGATAACCGCCCCTAGAATTTTAAGAAGATCCAGTGTAAGGACCCCATTACCCACCCTCAGCTTTCAGAAAAAACCTTTGTGCCACCTAGACTCGATGGCTTCCATCACCATTTTTACCACCCAAGCAACCACCGCCCCGTTGATGAGGAGAAACAAAGCCATGCATCTATTTCTCTGTGATACAAAATCTGTAGGCACCCCGCCTTCAAGAAAATGAAAGTTTTCAATTCCATCGTAAAATGCCTAACTTCTTCCAACGTAACTAAGCAGGGAAAGAGTGAAAAAAGGGAGAGAAAGGAATAGATTAAGGGGGAAGGGAAACAGAGAAAAGAAAAGGGATCAACTCTGGCAATGGGCACCAGAGGTTGCATGCGTGCATGCAAAAATGGGATTTTGTACGGAGAGAGTTAACCCAGCCTTTAATCATGTGGGAAATCGATTGTAATAGATTTTAATGGCATGAACATCCATGAATTTATTGTATCACTAGAACATCACTCCTAGGAGTTGCTCTTGTATATGACCAATGTACTTGGGCTTTTGCATATTCCCACGATCAATAAAATCTTATTTATCGATCAAAAAAATATTAATGGAGAGATTATTTGGAGGTTGGTATTGGTTACCAAATATGGCAGTTCATCGTGGCGGTGGCATTCTAGCAATGTGAATGCTACAAGATTTCAAGTGTTTGGAACGAAATCTTCAACTTTACCCAGTTTTAGGTGGGAGATGGTGTGTTCTTTCATTTTCGCAAGATGTATGGTGTGAAAATCAGTCTCTCAAGGAAACATTTTCAGAGTTATTTAGCATTGCTTGATAAATGGATGCATCATTCTAAGTATTCCTCATTAATGGAATATCTTTCATCAAGGTGACACGTAATTGAGTTGGATCTCTTCAGTTTGTTTTTTTATTAGTTATATTTTAACAAGTTGAGAGGGTGGTCAAGACAAGCTTTGGTGGGCCCCCTCCAAATCAAGGGGCATTTGAAGTCAAATTCTTCCACAAGGCCATTTATCCACATGCTAGCTCTACTATTCCTTAGAAAAGTATTTGGAGGTCAAGGGCCTCCAGTGAGTGGTTTTTTTGTTTGGTCAGCTGCCTTAGGGAAGATACTGTGGACAATTTAAGTGGCAAATAATGGCAGTGTATTTGGTGTTGTATGTGTAGGAGAAAAGGAGACCATCTCTTGCTTCATTGTGTGCTAGCTAACATTTTTTTGAACCCTATCAATAGTCTCTTTGGGGTAGATTGGTCAAGCCTCATCGAGTGGTAGATCTCGTAGCATGCTGGAAACGACAGTTTGGTAGTCACCATAGTGAAGCTTTATAAAAACCGATTCCATGTTGCCTAATGTGATGTATTGGAGAAAAATGGAAATGGACATATCTTAGAAGATTATGAGAACTCGGTGGTGGATCTTGAGGCCTTTTTCTTCCAAAGCTTTTGTAATTGGATGGCTGCCCATAAATTGTTTCTATATTCCTGGTTTTCAGGATTTTCCCCCTTTTTCTCTTTTGTCCGTTTGGGTGTATCTTGTGTATGTCATGTGTACTTGGCTAACAACCTTTTTGAGTGCCGCTTTGAGGATTAGAAAAAGTCATCATTGAATCTCATGACATCCTTTCTTAACACCCTATTTCGTTGTACGGTAGTCCAAAATGATGTAGCCTTTTCTGTTTCCACCTTTCTAGATTTCATACCCGTGCTTCATTGTGTGCTGGCTAACATTTTTTTGAACCCTATCAATAGTCTCTTTAGGGTAGATTGGTCAGGCCTCATTGAGTGCTGGATCTCGTAGCATGCTAGAAAGGACAGTTTGGCAGTCACCATAGTGAAGCTTTATAAAAACCGATTCAATGTTGCCTAATGTGATGTATTGGAGAAAAATGAAAATGGACATATCTTAGAAGATTACTTTTTTGATAGGTAATCAAGAAGTTATATTCATATAAATAGGCAAAGCCCAGGTACACATGAAGTATACATGAGATACACCTAGCTAGAGGTTACAATAGAAAGAAGAAGGTCATGGACCCGAAGGCCGTTACAAACTATGGCCCCCGCCCATAAGAACAATGACTTAAGAAAGAAAACTTTTAGCTCATCCATAGTTCTCTCTTGATCTTCGAAGCTTCTGGCATTTCTCTCCCTCCAAATCCAACACATACATATTGGGAACATTCTCCATATTGCCGCTACTTGTGAGTTGCCATGGAGTCCCCTCCAACTTGCTAAGAAATCCACCAATCTAAGAGGCATGACCCAAGACAAACCGATTCTTGAGGAAAAACCGTCCCACATGCACCTAGCACAGTGTAATAGCAGATGATCTACTAATTCCCCTTGCTTCTTACACATACAAGACCAATCCATCACAATTACCCGTCATTTCCTCATATTATCTGTAGTGAGGATCTTATCCAAGGAAGCTGTCCAAACAAAAAAAACTGCTTTTGAAGGAGCTTTTATCTGCCAAATGCTCTTCCACAGGAAAATAGTCCTTCTAGGGCTCGTTAGCGCTTGATCAAATGAGCTAACAGAGAAAATATCTTTCTTGGAATGGCTCCAGTGCATCTCGTCTCTGGTGCCCGCTAAAATACTTATTGAATACAATGCCACAAAAAACTCCGTAATAGACTCCAATTCCCAATTTTGGGCTATCCTATTGAAATCAACATTCCACTAAGGGGAACCATTTGAAAATGCCAAAAGATCAGCAATCGCTGCATCCTTTTCTCTAGCAAGCTCAAAGAGAGCGGGGAAGGTGTCCCACAGACAATGGTTACCGCACCATTTGTCATACCAAAAACTGACACGAGAACCATTGCCCACAACAAAATGTTCATGTCCTCGAAAGGACTCCCAAAGACTCCTAATGTATTTCCACAACCCCACTCCATGCGTACCGTGTATCTCATTCGAGCACCATCTTCCCCAAGCCTCCCAGAACTGTGCATCAATAACCAACCTCCATAAGGCCTCCCTTTCATGTTGGTACCTCCACAGCCATTTACCCAAAAGGTGATCAGGCAAAGGTGACACTCAATGTCATCTTAGAAGATTATGAGAACTCAATGGTGGATCTTGAGGCCTTTTTCTTCCAAAGCTTTTGTAATTGGATGGCTATCCATAAATTGTTTCCATATTCTTGGTTTTCAGGATTTTCCCCCTTGTTCTTTTTTCCATTTGGGTGTATATTGTGTATGTCATGTGTACTTGGCTAACCTTCTTTTTGAGGGCCGCTTTGAGGATTACAAAAAGTCATTATTATTATTATTATTATTATTATTACTATTTTATTGTTATTTTTATCATATATGTTTTGAGAGGGTATTTTGTTTTGAGTAGGATTCATCTTCTGATAACTATAAGCCCCTTTTGATTCTTTGTTTGATTTCCTAATCAGAAACTAACACTTCAAAAAAGCTCTTATCCTCTCAGTGTTTCTTTCCTTGTGGGAGTAGTTCCCAAAGTCTAGTCAAATTCAAACCCCTCCAGATCACTCACTAGACCTCCCTCCCCCTCATCTATAAAACTCACCCGAGACCCTTCAAAGATAAACCCAAGAAATCTCTCCTACACAGTGAAAGAAACCTTCACTTTTTCGCTTGTGCCGCCGTGACTAGTTCTCAAATCTACCGCCACCCACAGTCTTCTTCTCTCTCAGTGAGTCCAGCACATAAACTTCCTCTCAAATGAACTCTTTGTATTTGACGGGTTAAATTATTTAGCTTGCTTTTGGTTTTTGCCTAGTTATTTAAATAATTTCAAAAAGACCCATCAACCCATGCACGTGCCAATTTGCAGCCTAGTATCATTTGTCAACTTCTAATGGTAATCCTTTTAAGCAAAATATCTTGTAGCCTCTGTACATGTTCAGACTTCAAACCTTGGTAATTACAAATTTACCTTGATGCTCTTTTTCCTCAAATGTCCTTTTCAAATGAAAAATATCTCCCAAGCCTCTGTGCTTCTTTCTTTTATTTCTTTTGTTTCAGACTTTTCCAAAAAGCACATGCACTACTATGAGTTTTACACAAATACCCTTCAACCCACTTTCCATAGCCTTTCCGTAATTGCCTTTTTAAAGTACTTTCTACGTAATTACATCTTTTGCCCTTAGGTGTCTATCACATATCTTCGTTTTAACTTGTACTATGCGTGGGCTGATTTCTCCACATGGGCCCTGGGGCCCTCCTATTTTACTAAAGGGGCTGATTTCATAAAATAATATATTGTTTTAAATTGTGCTGGTTGTGTTTACAGAAACTATTTTAGTAACATTAATGGATTGTTTTCTCTAATTAGGGCTGGGCTGAAACTTAAGTCAAACAAAGTTTTACAACTTGTTTTTATTAGAAAGTATTTAAGGGATTTTAAAGCATAGATTTAAAGTATATTTTTAAGTATCCTTTTTAAACCATTTTTGAGCCTATTATTTAGTTAATATTCCAATTGACTTTTTAACTAGGCTTTTATAAAATTATTAAGTTACATATTTTAAATAGAAGTTAAGGAATATGTTACGAGTTTTGAATAATATTATTATGTAGTAATCTTAGTGTAATTAAATTATCTCTATATATGATTTTAAATATTTAGAATGCCGTGACACGTCTTTCTAGAAAAGTTAGTGACGATTAGTGCCTCATATAGGTCACAAGCTACGACATGAGATTGTAAAAGCAACACTAAAAGGTAAATAGTATGATCATATAAATGCATGTGTCCTGTAAATGTTCTAATTGGGTATGAATATATGATATGCTTATGATGGTCATCTACGTTACGCTAAGAGCCAAGTCAAGGTTAGATCTCTTTCACGATCTTCTATGAATTATGAAGACTTACATGAAAGTAAGCTTATATATGTTATGCTATTATGGATTGTTGATTGATGGATTGAATGTTACTAAAATCACATGGAAGCCATGATATGTTCATATAATAATTTAAGTCAAGTATGCTATGTAATAAAATAGCTAGATCATGCATGCCATATTCATGTAGTACTTTGACCATGTATGCCATGTAATGTTCATGTAGTAACTTAAGTCAAGTATGCCATGTAATAAATAGCCAGATCATGTATGTCAGTTCATGTAGTTCTCATATCATGCATGCATGAAATGTCATAAAATGTTTAGATCATGTTAGGACATGTCATGTTATGTTACGCTACGTACAAGAAAATGCCATGTACAAGAATATGTCATGTTATGCTATGCCATGTACAAAAAGAATATGCCATGTGCAAAGAATATACCATGTACAAGAACATGTCATGCTAGAAAAGCCCATAAATTCCAAGAAAGTTCTCATGCATTAAGAAAGATAAATATTTTAAGGTGACACAAACCCAAGCGTGTTCACCACAAGTTATGCTAAGACGGTGCAACAGACTCAAGCGTGGTTACCACAAGTTAAGTGAAACATGGGCTCGAGTGTGTTTTACTCATGTTATGCAAGTTATGTGAAACACGGACTCAAGCATGTTTTATTCCATGCTATGCAAGTTAAGTGAAACACGGACTCAAGTGTGTGTTACTCCATATTATGCAAGTTAAGTAAAACACAGGCTCAAGCGTGTTTTATTCCATGTTACACAAGTTAAATGAAACACAGACTCAAGCGTATTTCACTACATGATAAGTTATGAGGTGCCACGGACTCAAGCGTGGTTCACCATAAGTTAAGTGAAACACGGACTCAAGCGTGTTTCACTCCATGTTATGATTAGTTATACAAGTTAAGTGAACACGGACTCAAGCGTGTTTCACTCCATGTTATGACAAGTTATGAACTCAAGTGTGGTTCACCATATAATAAGTGAAAGACAAGATAAACAAGTAATTTATGCATTCACATTGTATGTTTACCATGATTATGTATGTTTTCGCTCATGTTGATGATAAATAGACATGCTATGAGAATCTGTGAATGATATATGTTGTTTGAAGAGTCTTTCAAAAATTAAGTCTAAGCTAAATTATATTTTACAGTATGATGTGTTATTTACTAAGTATTCGACTCTTTTTTGTTTGTTTCTTTGTTTTCTCCTACGTTTAACTGTCATAGATGATGATTGTGAGAACGTAAAGCTGGAGGACTAGGAGTAGATCTAGTGCAAGGACTTAGTTTTCTTTTATGATTTTTTGGATAAAAAGTCACACGTAGGTTTAGTTTATGTTTTAGTCTACGTTTTCAGTTTCATGTTTTAAAAAAACAGTTGCGTTCAGTTTAATTAATGTTTTCAATAAATGAGGCATTTCAGGATATGAACCTCTTTACCGGGCATTATATTATGTGCATTAGTAACACCTCTATCCTACGGAAACGGGGTTTTACAAGATTACTTGTATACTTGAGAGGGGAAACAACTTTTTTTAGTATTAATAAATCATTATCCTGCTTATAAAAAAGCTATAAAATAAAAAAAGAATGTCACTAGATTATCAGGGCAAAGGTGACACTCTTGTAAATATCTCGTGTACTTGGGCTTTTTCCTATTGATATTTTCAATGAAATTTTGTTTACCAATCAAATAAAAAAAGGAACAATAAACTTCAAACAATAAACTCCATTCCAAGTTCAAGTAGAAATCAGACTTTTAACTCCCGTATGAGTCTATGACTACACCTAGGATTCCATTTTTAGTTTCAGCACCTTCAATAGTTTATATCTCATTGCAAAAGTTACCTAGAGGAAAAAAACTCTTCCATTCCTGCATCTCAGGCCAGAAACATATATGTTGTCTCATTCTGCAGGATGTTTGTTGTTCTAGTTACTTATGTTCTCTATCTCGGATTCCTGGTGCTTCTCACCAGGAATAATCCTTAATGTTCGTTCTGTATCTTAGGACAGAGAGTTTTTCTTGGCTGGGAGTCAAGAAGTCTCTCCTTTCTTCCACCTGTTTTTTCTAGACTTTCCTTTTCCCCTTTTAGTTTTTTATGATGGAAGAACTTAGACGTTTTACTGTAGAATCAAAAATTTTCATTTTCTCGAAAGTGGGTGCCAATAGTTTTCGCATCACAAAGAGGAACAGACGCTTGACCATGTTTCTTCTCTTAAGTGGCTCAGCAGCTTCATGGGTGGTTAAAATGGTGGGGGAAGCCATCAAAACCAGGTGGCGTAATGATTTTTTCAAAAAACAGAGGGTGGGTAATGGAATTCTTACTCTGCAGCTTCTCAGAAACTCTAAAGGCAGTTATCTCCTTTTGGAGGAATTTAACAATGGCAGGAGGAGAGGTTCCCTCATCATTCCAGAAGGTTTAAAAGGTAGTGGTTGGGAGGGATTCGCTTATAACCTCACAAAGGTTTTTGAACACACGGTGGTGCAACCAGTAAGAGTCTTGAGACGGGATGGCAAGCCTGTCCATCCTTAAAATCTTACGCCATGGCTGAAGGTTCTGATGCAGAGTGTAGTACTGCCATGGAAATGAAGGAAAAAGCTACTGGTCTTTACCCAGTGGACGTGGGGACATTTTCTGACAGTGGTGAAAAGTTGGGAGAGGTAGAAGGTGTGTTTTGGGCTGTCAAAGCTCAACTTTCTGGTGTTTTAGAGGAAGTTTCCTTATTATGCAAAAGGTTGATCTGGGACTGAACAAGGTGATCATGCCTACTCTACGGGCTTCAGAAGACACCACGCCTAAGTCTCCTTTTCTGGGAAGGGACATGCCTGGGTCAAAGGTTGGGGCGCTGGTTTCTCGCGGGTCAAAGGAAGGGGAGTGCCTGGTTTCTCACGGGTCACGGGCTGCTGGTTCTAATTAGCCATATCCCACGGGCTCACGGCCCATAAGCCCACGGGCAAAGCCTTATGGTATTCCGAACAGGGCTTTGAGCCCTCCCATGGACCGGCCCATCACAAACTTAAGCCTGACCCCACCCGAGAACCCTGGCCCATCCATCGGCGCAAACCTACGGGTAAACCCATCTGCAGGTACCTCGGCAAATCGTGACCCGCCGACATAGACTTCGCCGGCTACTTCCCCAATCACTCTTCCGGCTCAGAAACCACCGACGAACACGATGGTTGCCTCCGTTTTGGGTGGAAACCCACGGGATACACTGCAACCCACCATCCCGTCTGCAGTCTTTTCGGCAAACTGCAACCTGCCGGCACAGACACTACCGGCGACTACCCCGATCACACTTCCGGCCCAGAAACCACCAATGAACACGGTGGTTGCCTCTGTTTTGGGTGGAAACCCACGGGATTCTTTGCAACCCATCATCTCGTCTGCTGTCTCCTCGGCAAACTACGACCTGCCATCACAGGCATTGCCGGTGTCTTCACCGACCTCTTTTCTGGCACAGAAACCACCGAAAAACACGATGGTTGCTTCTTCCGAGCCTTTTGAGCCTTTTCCCCCTGTAGAGGCCACGCATCTAGACTCCATTTCCTTCCCGTTGGGGCCAAACGTGGGAGATATTAACGATGCCCCTCAACACTCTTTAGGCTTCTCTGAGACACTCTCTAGGATACTGGAAACTAAGTTGGAAGAGGTGGACAAATCCTCTGTAGATGGGAGTACTTCGAATGAAGGGCCACCGTACAGATTAGACCTTCAGTTGGTATGCAAAGAATTTGAGGCAGTCTCATCTGCAACTGATCTGTATGAACTTGGAGATACGCCAAGTCCTCTATGCTCATTGCCACCAATAGCACCTACAGCTGATCCACATGTAGATTGGATTTTCCAGAAGGTTAAGGACATGAGTCTATGTTTAGGGATGTCTTGCGAAGGCTATGAGGAACAATTGCAAGCTCTTCTCATCACAATAAAATCAGGCCAACCTTTACTTGCTAGATCAGGGATGAAGAAGGATAGGGAGCTCAAGAGACTCGCTTGCTCCATAAACTATGATGCACGGGAGGGTAGTGCGTGCAGGGGACGGCCTAAGGATAGGGTGAATCTTGGCGATCCATGAAGCCCAAGATTCTTTCATGGAACGTTCGCGGCTTGAATGACCCGAACAAACGCCTTAAAGTCAAGAACTTATTACGGGATTGGAAAGCGGATATCATCTGTTTACAGGAGACAAAATTAAAATTTATCAACAGGCACATAATCAGAAGCTTGTGGAATTTCCCTTATGCAGGATGGACCAACCTTGTTTCTAAGGGTGCGTCAGGGGGTATACTACTAATGTGGGATAAACGAGTAGTCAACTCCATGGAGGAATTTGTCGGGGAATTTTCGCTAGCATGCTCTTTCTCGAATGTGGATGACGACTTTGTTTGGGGTTTTGCAGGAGTTTACGGGCCAAATGATGATAGTAGCAGAAAACTACTCTGGGATGAGCTAGCTGGCCTGTGTAGTTGGTGGGACATTTCGTGGTGTATCAGGGGCGATTTCAACATCACTCGTTTTCTGAGCGAGCGGTCGGGGGTTTCTAATATGGGCTCGGCTATGGCTGACTTCTCAGCTCTTCTCTTTGATTTAGACTTAGTTGATCTCCCTTTGGCAGGGGGTGATTTCACTTGGTCAAACGACAGGGCCTGCTCGAGACTGGATAGGTTTGTTGTCTCTCTTTCTTGGGAGACTCACTTTCCCAATTTGTGCCAGAAAAGGCTTCCTCGACTTTGTTCGGATCATTTCCCCATTTTACTAGATTGTGGAGGTCTTCAGAATAGACGCAGATACTTTAAGTTCGAGAACATGTGGTTAAAGGTAGACGGATTTGTTGAAAAAATCAAGTCGTGGTGGGCCTCTTATCAACTCACAGGCTCTCCCAGCTTTGTTTTAGCAGGGAAACTTAAAGCTTTGAAGAATGACCTCAAAAAATGGAATTTGGAAGTCTTTGGGCACATCAACGACCAGCGGGACAAACTCTTTACGGAGTTACAGCAACTAGATGAGAGAGTAGCAGATATGACATTATCTTTTGAGGATAGGACTAGAAGACTTGTTGTACTCGCTGAGCTGGAAAAAATTACACTCGTGGAGGAAATCTCGTGGAGGCAAAAATCACGGGCCCTTTGGTTAAAGGAATGTGATAGGAGCACAAAGTTTTTCCATAGGGTCGCTAACTCTCATAGAAGGAACAACGCTATAGAGGTCATCCATGAGGAGGGCAGGGTTTTATCGGGCAGAGATGAAATTAAGAACCATGTTGTCCACTCCTTTGAGAAGCTTTTGACAGAGCAATACCTTTGGAGACCAAAGACAGACGGCCTAACTTTTGATTCCATCGACCACACAACCGCGGCTTGGTTGGAGAGGCCCTTCGAAGAACATGAGGTGCTTGGTGTGGTAAAAGGTATGAACAAAGATAAAGCCCCAAGACCAGATGGCTTTCCAATGGCTTTTTTTCACGCTTGTTGGGAAATTGTAAAAGAGGACATCATGAAGGTTTTCTTGGAATTCCACTCTTTTATGAAATTTGAGAAGAGCCTTAATGTTTCTTTTATTGCGCTCATTCCCAAGAGAGCAACGGTGGAAGTGAATGATTTTCGACCTATAAGTTTGATAAGTGGGGTCTAAAAGATTATCTCTAAAGTCCTAGCGAAGCGGTTGAGCGAAGTCATGGGGAAGATCATCTTGAAGTCACAAAACGCCTTCGTAAAAGGAAGGCAAATATTAGACTCGGTCCTCATTGCTAATGAATGTCTAGAGAGCAGAGTCAGAACTGGCACCCCAGGTATCTTGTGTAAGCTGGATATGGAAAAGGCATTTGATCATGTGAACTGGGATTTTTTGTTGTATATTCTTAGTAGGTATGGTTTGGGACAAGATGGTGTATGTGGATCAAGCACTGTATTACAACTGCCAGATTCTCTGTCTTGATCAACGGCACCCCCGAAGGTTTCTTCAACAGCTCTCGGGGTCTGCAACAAGGGGATCCTTTATCCCCACTTTTATTCATCCTGGTCATGGACGTACTGAGCAGAATGTTGGACAGGGCAGTGGTTACAGGCTTCATCTCGGGTTATTCGGTGGGTGGTCCTACACATGGAAGCATGATGGTTTCTCATCTCTTATTCGCCGATGATACGTTGATTTTTTGCGATCCGGACCTGGATTAGATCCACTCCCTCAGAGCAGTTTTGAAGCTGTATCTGGTCTAAAGGTAAACCTATCCAAGTCGGAAGTAGTTCCCGTCGGCGCGGTTAACAATTTAGAGGAGGTGGCTGCCATCCTGGAATGCAAGGTCGCATCCTTGCCAATGAAGTATCTTGGACTCCCTTTGGGGGCCCCCCATAATTCTAAGGTTATGTGGGAAGAGATTGTGGAGAAAATTGAAGGCAAACTAGCGGGATGGAAGAGAATCTACTTGTCCAAGGGCGGGAGAATCACACTCATTAAGAGTACACTATCCAACCTCCCAACATATTTCCTCTCACTATTTCCAGTGCCTGCAGGGGTTTCGAATAGATTGGAAAAGATCTTTCGTGATTTCCTTTGGGGAGGGTTAGAGAATACAAAGACATTCCATTTGATCAAATGGGAAAAAGTATGCACCCTTTTATCTTGTGGCGGTTTGGGCCTACGAAATCTGAGAACATTCAACAAGGCACTCCTTGGGAAATGGTTATGGCGCTTTCATCTCGAAGGAGATGCCCTTTGAAAAAATATTTTAGAAATCAAATATGGGAATGCATGGGGAGGTTGGTGCTCAAATGAAGTCAGATGGGCCTATGGCGTGGGTGTTTGGAAACATATCCGGAAGGGCTGGGATGATTTTCTCTGCAACTGCAGGTTCGAGGAGGGAAGAGGCACGCGGACAAAATTTTGGCATGATTGTTGGTGTGGAGATGTGATCTTAAAAAATGCTTTTCCCTCTCTTTATAGGATTGCATTGGACCAAGGTTCTTCAGTGGCTGATAATATGTGCATTAATTCCGACTCCATCACTTGGTCTGTGAGTTTCACTAGAGCTGTAAAAGATTGGGAGATGGGGGACATCACTGAGTTCTATAGAGTGCTATATTCGATGAAGTTAAGGGCAGAAAGGGAGGACAAACTACTTTGGACTGGCACAAGGAACAAGAAATTCTCAGTTCGTTCATACCATAAAGCCTTGTCAACCCACTCCTCCAATCCCTTCCCTTGGAAGAGCATTTGGAAGAGTAATGTTCCCCTCAAAGTTGCTTTCTTTGGTTGGATGGTCTCTCATGGTAAAATCTTAACAATCGACAAACTAAGAAAGTGTGGATTTTACATAATGGATTGGTGCTACATGTGCAAACGTAACGGCAAATCAGCGGATCACCTTCTCCTTCATTGTGAAGTAGTTAAGGCCTTATGGGATGCAATCTTCTCGAGGCTTGACATTGCATGGGTCATGCCCAAGAGGGTGATAGACCTATTGTCTTGTTGGCAAAGGATTAAGGGCAACCGCCAGATTGCTGCTGTATGGAAAATGATACATTTATGCCTAATGTGGTGTACGTGGAACGAAAGAAATGGCCGCTGTTTTGAGGATAAGGAACGCTCCCCGGACAGCTTTAGGGATTTTTTCTTTCATACTCTGTTGCTTTGGGCTCATTCTATAGCATGGAATGGAACAGGTCTTAATGATTTGTATGCTACTACCCGTAGCACATAGTTTTTGTAACTAGGCTTTTCTTGTATACTCCCTGTATACTCGGGCTTTGCCTATTTTACGAGGATCAATAAAAACTTCTTTTACCTATCAAAAAAAAAAAAAGTTACCTAAATTAAGCACCAAGTTTAGGGTCAATCGGCTAGCTGTCAGCTGAAACATAGAGTACCCCTACAGCCAAAAGCTACACTCTTTACCCATCTAAATAAAAAACGAAACCATTCCACAAGCTACCCTTGCACAACTAGGACAAACCCACTTCACTATAAAAACACGTATAAAAAATACAATAAAAACAAAACATAAGGTCACGGGTAAAGTAAAGGTCACAGGAAAAGTAAGATGAGAGAATCTAGAGCAAATGGAAGTTGTCATATAATAATTACCCTGGGAAACCCCAGATGCACCTAATGCCTTGTTCATGTAGAAATAACGGTAATAACCAGCTTCAAATACTCAGGTTCGGTTTGGTAGTGAGATGAGAATTTTGAGTTTTAAGATGAAATATTAAAATATTATTATTGTTTTGGGATTTGAAAAAGTTAAGAAAGAGTTAAATTATTTATTATATTTTATATGGAGATTTGGAAAAGTTGAAATTATGAGATGAGAATTTTGAGATTGAGATGAGAACTTCTTGATGCCAAACCGAACCTCAAAATTCTGAATATTGAAAATACTTACTGTTAAGAGGATTGAAATGCGGATTCCTTTGCACAGTGCAAATATGGTCCCTAAATAAAACATGCATGATAATTGGTAGGCATCAAATGATGGCTGAAGCAGAAAGTTCTGCACAAAAAACAAGGACAAAGTATATGAACAGAATAAATATATTGGCCTTACCATATGTAAGAACACCCTGTAGTCTCTTGAAAGCTTAGTGCTAATTCCGTAGAATATTCTGGATCTCTCCATGAGATAATTGTATCTGAAAATAATAAAGTCATATGATATCCCAACATTTCAGGCACTTGGCATAACACGTTAGCACAACTGAAAGAAAATAAAATCAATTCATAATACCTTCTTGCTTTCTGTAAATGTCATCTGAGCTAATACGATGTAAAAGTAATGTCTCATGGTCTTCTTCATCAATGACAAACAAACCTAGCTCTTCTGATCGCTGTGATATAATGTGCATACAATCAAAAAGCATGAAAGGTTTCGGATAACCAGTCGGAGTTTTAAGTCATCTTAAGACAACTATTTTGATTCTCAAATCTGTTAATCTGTCAAGGTCATCCAAACATCAAAGAGAGTAAAATGTGAACATACCTCCAAATAGTCAACACTGACATGCCCAGTTCCTTGGTCATCCCATTTACCATCATCACTCAAACGGTAGACCTTAACACGCTGAAATTAAAAAGGGATAACGAAAAAATAGGGTGGTACACTTCTATCAGTCATCCAGTCAGTACAATAAATGTTGTTGTATGTTTATAAAGGACCAGACATCAACTCCAGGACAATATGCAAGTAGAAAAGCATTTCAAGAAAAATTTTACGATTAGGGTAATGTCATTCAAAGCAGAGGGGCACAACCCAAGTACATAGGAAATATACAGAAAGCATTCCCAGAATTTTAAATTGGACAACAGCTAACACACCAAAATTATATGTATAGTACTCTAAAAAGGAACCATAACACCGGAAGAAAAATGAACAAAGGACGATAATTAAGAACCCAAGTGCACATCTCACCACAACTAACGCATTCTAATAGCAACTTGACTAACAAATCCAAAAAGCATGCTTATGGAACAAAAATTAATTATTATGAATATTGAAAACTAAGAGGCGTATAAAACATATACATCCCATATACTTGGGGGAAAAAAAGTGGCAAATAAAACATTTTCATAGCTATCCCATGTGATTAAATGCCTAAACGTGAAAAAAAAAAAAAGGAAAAAAAAAGAAAAAAAAAAGAAAAAAAAAAAGCTATGAAAGAATCTGAAGCTATTAAAAACCAAATCAACATTAGAAGCAACTCAGTGCCTCTAATAATCAAACAGGCTGACATCACAGTAATGCATACATATATTAAATTGCCTAAAATCTACACAAATAACAGACATGGCTGCTTATACAGTGGCACATTCATCCCATATTTCTGTCCTCTATTCCAATTCGGGATGTCCCAAAGTCACTGCCCCCCTTTCCATGTGCTTTATTTAAGTTCAAATTACAGGGTAGTTTTGAAAATTTATACCATTTCATTCGACAGAATGCATTAAATGAAGTCCCCCCAAAAAAGGAGTTTTCCAAACAATATCAAAATAGGAGTATATGTAGCCCACTAGCAATGGCCAAATGGAGAAGGGGTGGAGCATTCTACAAAGTGGGGCATACAACTCAGCTGCCATGTGATCTTGTAAGCATAAATACCATTTCCAATATTCTTAGCTAAAAAGGCATTATTCAAAAATCTTAAGCACATTAAACTCAAAAGAGAATCTCAGCATCTGCACACAAATTCAAACCCCGACTATAAAGAGCCCTACCTAAACTATATGAATTCAAAAGAAAATCACAAACCCCTCACTGCACATCCTAAACAAAGTTCCTGCTCCAGTAAAGATCTTTCTATAGTGTTAAGAACTTATATCTCCCCAAGTAGGTGGCCCATAAACAGTCCCATAAAGAGGGAGAACCATAATATCAAGGTGAAGTAGAATATCCTGAGCATTATAAAAACTCACATGTACATGCATTGAAGTGGGGATAATATAGAAATATATAAAGAATATACATTTAAAGAATGAACATATTACAGTTTGAAAAGTATATGTACTAGATAGTGTGTCCTAACTAATTATGGATAGGGTAAGGATGATACAAATGGCACCGTATGTCATTGATATAATGCAATCATGAATAATTCATGTTACTTCAAAGTAGGCGTGGGTGGGGCGGTCTAGGTGCGGTTCATAATAAGAAGTGTCCTAACTACTGTATATAGGGTAGGTACGATACAGATGGCACCGTATGTCATTGCTATAAAGCGGTTGTGAAAAATGCATGTTACTCAAGAGTAGGGACACTTGAGTAGGTCCTCCCTCCCTCCCTCCCTCCGCCCACCCAGGTACAATTCATAATAAAAAGTGTGCTAACTACTGTAGATAGGGTAGGGATGATACAAATGGCACCGTATGTCATTGCCATAAAGTGGTTGTGAAAAATGCATGTTAATCAAGAGTAGGGACACTTGAGTAGGTCCTCCCTCCCTCCCTCCGCCCACCCAGGTGCAATTCATAATAAAAAGTGTGCTAACTACTGTAGATAGGGTAGGGATGATACAAATGGCACCGTATGTCATTGCCATAAAGTGGTTGTGAAAAATGCATGTTACTCAAGAGTAGGGACACTTGAGTAGGTCCTCCCTCCACCCACCTGGATGCAGTTCATAATAAAAAGTATCCTAACTACTGTAGATAGGGTATGGACGATACAAATGGCACCGTATGTCATTGCCATAAAGGGGCTGTGAAAAATGCATGTTACTCAAGAGTAGGGACACTTGAGTAGGTCCTCCCTCCACCCACCTGGATGCAGTTCATAATAAAAAGTATCCTAACTACTGTAGATAGGGTATGGACGATACAAATGGCACCGTATGTCATTGCCATAAAGGGGTTGTGAAAAATGCATGTTACTCAAGAGTAGGGACACTTGAGTAGGTCCTCCCTCCACCCACCTGGATGCAGTTCATAATAAAAAGTATCCTAACTACTGTAGATAGGGTATGGACGATACAAATGGCACCGTATGTCATTGCCATAAAGGGGCTGTGAAAAATGCATGTTACTCAAGAGTAGGGACACTTGAGTAGGTCCTCCCTCCACCCACCTGGATGCAGTTCATAATAAAAAGTATCCTAACTACTGTAGATAGGGTATGGACGATACAGATGGCACCATATGTCATTGCTATAAAGCGGTTGTGAAAAATGCATGTTACTCAAGAGTAGGGACACCGTATGCCTCCCTCTTTCTCTCTCTTTCATTGGATTTCATAGTTTACTGTCATAGTTGTTTCAATAAAAGGAAAGTTATATCCAAAGATCTCTACTCCTTAAAAATAGAAGTAGCCAGGTGGAATTTCTCATTTTGGCTCACCTGGCCAAGTGTGCTGGACACTTGACCAACCATTCAATGGATATGGGCATGCAGGCAGAAGCAGGGTCATATGGCTGCTCCGCCCAGACAGAGGGCACAGCCGTGCAAAGGGCAGCTACTACTCCAAAGCATTAAATGTCTACAGTTAGGTGCTTCATAATACTATCATATTAATTGAGTAAAATATTTAGTCATATAGCATGATGAGCCGAGAATTGCAGAAATTTCAATAGAGCAAAGAAAGTAACTTATGGACACTAGAAAGATAAAAATATGATGAAATCAGCCAAGTACCTTACGTGCAAACATGGCAACAAACACTATCCAAAAGCTGAAGAACTCCCAAATCAAATCTTTTTTTTTTTTTTCAAAAACCCGTAGCCTTCTCTAGATCAAGCCCAAAATGGCTTTATAAATTTGAATCAAGCTCAAATAAGCTAGTACCAAATGCATTAGAAATTTCTCAAAAACATAAACTCTAAAGTTACCATATATTTCCTAACTTCAAGCTCAAATAGTCCAACACAAGGCTACTATTAACTATGCTACAGCATTCATTCATTTACAACCATGTGGATCCAACTCGTGCTCCAACCAACTAATGAAACAATATATATTTAATATTAAAATGCAATCCTTAATCCCATTCGACTGCAAAAGGAACGGATATCCAATCCAATCCCTTCAATTTATTGTTGCAGCTTTGTCAAACACTTCAATGAACAATTACCTTGGAACATTTCCCCCCACAAAGGGCACGACAGGATCAGGCTTTTTGGCATTGCGCACCTTTATAACAGATTACGGACTAAAAATGCTTGGTACCCCTAAACGAACCAGTAAACAGATTTTTCGAAACATAAAGAGACAGTACTCAGCACGCTAACCACTAATAATTGCATAAAAAACCTAATCGAATCCAACCGAGTTATCATCATTTGCACTCAATCAATAAAATTCATCCGACCTCATCACGATAAAAGTAAACAAAATTGCACAATTACACCCAAATTTATAAATTAAAGACTAGGAGAGACCAGCACGATGCTCTCAAATTCAAAACGACTACTTAAAAAAGAAAAGAAATCCGTGCCAAGTTCAGTTTTAGGGCAAAGTAATGAGCCTTCGATTACACTGAAGCAAGACTCACCTGCATTGAATTGGCATTGGCCTGTGACTTCTCAGGAGCGCCCATGCCTGCTACTGTATCAGCTATTCAAATTAGAAGACAGAATTACAGAGATTGAATCGTCCGAATCGGAACCGGAACGGCGACGGATATGCTTCAAGGACAATAAATTAGGGTTTTTTAGGAGAGAAGGGATAGAAAGTGTATGAAGAAGATTAAAGTTTCTTTTATAGTTTGGAGGGGATCAATGAAAAACCCTAACCGCCATTAACGAAGCGGTGTGAATCTCCAGATTCCCTCTCTCTTCTCTCTCTCTCTTTCCTTTATTCTTTTCCGTTCAAGTGCCTGCCCCCGACCTTCGATGACAGAAAGAAAAGGAGACTCGAGAGAAAACCATTACGCATTTGTTGAATCTCGGGAATAGCCTTGGCTTTTGTGAGAAGTTACGAGGAGAGCCATCGAGCCTTGAGAGTCCGCGCATGTCATCGAGCTTTCTTTTTGGCGATCCAATCACGAGGGAGTGAGTGCGCGGGCTCCGAAGGTGGGTCCCCACCCGTCTGTGCCTGAAAGACGCACACGGTTTCCCCTGATTGGTCCTTTATCAAGTATCAACAACACATGCTTTTCTGTTCGGTACCAGTCCGTGATGGGATCCTAAAACAACAGTCCAATCAGGACCGCAGGCATGCCGTAACACCAAAAATGCTCGTGACGCTAACAAAAGTAACGGTTGTCATCGGGATACCAAAGTGAAACGTGGCTGCCTACCATTGGTGATGTAGATGTGCGGTTTTAATGCAGAAAGGAGGGAATCCTCGGGTCCATTCCAGACATCCAGACATCCTTTCGATGTTTTTTAGGAATTGTCTGAATATGGATTCAAAATTTTTATCTTATTTTATTCAACCCTTTTTTAAATATAAAATTTTTAAATTAATTATTATAAATTTTTTAAATCAATTATTATAATTTTTTAAAATTTTTAAATAAAAATAATATTATATAACTATATTTTAACAATATTTTAACTTTATAATATTTGTTATTAAATTTTTTCTCTTTTCTTTTTCAATATCAAAAAAATTTTCAGATCAAGCTATTTTATTACTATTTAAAAAATATTTTATTATTATTTATAAAATTCTCATCTCATCTCACTCTACAAACGAATCCTTAGAGATAATAGTATATTTTTTATTGTTTTATATTTTTTTAAGTGTTTATAAATATTTTATAACTCACTCAATAATGCAATTGTATCACATTATTAAAAAAATTGATATTACATAATTTCCTCTATTTAAAATAAAATTATAAAATATTATAAAAAAAAGTTATAAATTTATCATTTTCTTTTCATAGGTCTTTTCAACTAGTACAATTATATATGCAGTTTTTCGGTGTGACCGGAGCCCAACAATACGGTTGAATAGCATATGATGATTGCTTGGGTGTTGATATAAAGCCCAAATGCTTATCCATCAAATAAATAATAAATAAAGTATATAAAATGTAAATAAAAAGAGACACTGAGATTTACATGATTCGATATAAAAGTCTAAGTTCACAATTCATTTGGAGGCGAAATTCATTATGTTTGATGATTGTTCAATTTCTCATGACCTCACATAACTCTCAATACAATAGAGAAAATACGGTTGTTGAGAGGTTGAAGAAGATGTTTTCCTTCTAAAAATAAAGAGTCCTATGAGTTGTATATATGTCTATAGATCTATAGAGATTCCCTCCTCTTATATAAGTCTATTTACTATTTTGGAATAGCCGAGTTCTGCTTGTCTTATGTCGCTTTCACATTTTTGTATATCGTTAACTACTTTTAGTTTTATCTCTTCATTATCTTATCTCTTACTTTTATTCATTATAATGGCCTTTTGATGGGTTGGACCTTAATTCCTTTTATATCCAACAGATGCTCACAATTATTAATGTCTATTTGTCCGACAAGAAAGTCTTGAGAATCTTAAATAAAAGTTAACCATGATAGAGAAAGTCTATGAAAATGTAAATAATTTTTGTGAATATGTTATTGATTCTCCATTGTCATGAGACACACTGAAGATCTTTGAAAGCCGACCTCGAGGAGACTTGTTAATCCCTTGTAAGGGCCTCTAAGAATGGGCTTCTAGGAAGTTTGTTGGCGCGATCATATGTCCAATACTTGAGTGTATGTCTACTAATCAAGCGTATCACTGATAATTGCAAGTAATTATTTACCGTTAGCAAAGAGCGTGGAAAGTGTGTTTTCTGTATTTGATTATTGTTTTTGTTTTTGTCGACACTAGTGGATTTATTGCCCTTTAAAGTAGTTTCAAGGTTGTGTTGCTGTTTTGGTATTAAACTCAAAGTTTGTTTGTTGTATCCATACTTAAGTTTTTTACTGGAGTGTGGCGAGGGCTCAAGATGCCCAAGTGAGGCATGAGAGCAACTTCACCTTGGTGTTAATGAAGATCCAGGGCACTCAAGTGAGTGCTCTAAGGCAGTCTATTCTGGTGAAAATAGGGAACTGACGTGCCTAATAGGCGCTTGAGGGTGACCCCATAGCTGGTGCTTCAGGTCAAGTAGCCAGGTTTCTAAGCTTTTTGTATGGCTAGGGTTTATCACCATTGTGCATCCTTTTTATTCCATTTATTCACCTTGAGGCTCCTACTTGGGATCTAGATTATCTGAACCTATTTTTTGTTAAGACTAGTGAACAAAGTCTTCGCTCGTCCATCTTTGTGTTCCTGCTAATCCATTCATTATGGGCCTTGAAGAGATCCAAGATTCTGAGGAGTTTTATGGGGAAATTTTCTAAAAATCAAATTTGTTAGTGAAAATAAAATTCAAATAGCAAATTTGAGGGAGGCAAACTCGAGCCATTTAGCTACTAATTTCAATTTTTCTTGACAGAATTTGTTCTCCGTCGAGTATTTTTGCTTGATGGAGATTGTCCATCTTTGAGTGATTGTTGTCTGATAGGGGTTGTTCACCTTTGAGTGATCTTTGTTTGATAAAGATTGTTTGCCTTCGAATGGATTTTACTTGATGGAGATCGTCTATTTTTAGTGATTTTCACTTGATGTGTTCACCATTGAGTATTCTTATTGTGAATGCATCCTTTTTGTTCCATTTTATTGTATTGGGGCTGATAGTTGAACCAAGGATGGCTAAGCGGTCTTGATTATATAAGACTAGCAAGCATAGTGCGTTGCTTATCCACTTGTCCATCTCCATGCTCCCGTTTGTCCATTCTTGTAAAGTCTTGTATAGATATGAGAATTTTTACAGAGAGAACATCCAAAAACCAAATTTGTTTGCACAAATAATATTTAAATGGTAAGGTAGGGATAAGCAAACTTGAGCTAAGTGGCTCAATTTTCTACTTGTTGTTTGGCGAAGATAATTTTGTTCGTCTGATGCTCCAATTTGCTTGCTTAGCAATTACCAATCCCGATAATGCATTGCAAACAAACTTAAAAATGTGGTTAGTGACCCAAAAAAATTAACGCCCATGCACTTTTGGCTTCATGGGCCTCATCATAGCATACCTGCATGGTGAGGACCAAGGGAATGGAACATTTTCCGCCAAGTGAATGGCAAGGCATGTTGGGTGAGTTTATATGGTCTATAGATAGGGAAGTAAAAGGCTCAATCAATTGAGCGAGGCAAGTCAATCGCTACCCACCACTATATAGCAGGCCTTCCTTGCCAATACACTACACAATCTCAAAGGGCCCACAATACATAAGGGCAATGCTTACTTGTCCTGGCGGTGGGCTACACGTTGCACAGGCGGTGACTTCCCATGGAGGGCAAGCTTGGCAGTGCTCGCCCACCTAACAATGGACAGTTGCGAGACTTGTGGTTTTGTCAATGAAAGAAGCTCATGCGTTGTGAGTTGCAATTCCATAAATGGGGCTCGCCAGGGGAAAGACAGGCATGTGGGTTTGATGGAGTGCACTCAATAGGTACAAGCTCGCTGCCTGGGTACTCAAATGGGTGACTTGACTCATTGCGTGTTCTGTGAGGTAGAGATGGTGAGATGGATTCTAGCCTTTCTTGCCTGGGTATACTAGTGAGGATGGCTCTGGATCTACCTTCTACGCAACTCAATGGTAAGGAACACTACTCACCTTAGTCGGTTGGGGCTTCATGCCCACCAGCTGTAACAGTCCGCTAAAATTATCAGTTTTGGATTATTTCCCGACAGCAATCACATCTCTCTCATCTTTACCCTCATCTGGAATCACGCGTATAGATTATCTTTTCCGTAAATCACGTAATTTATTCTTCATCGACAGCTGTAAAATCATGAGTCTTCCAAGACCACGCCTAGCCTTTCTCAAGCCCAAACTACCACTTTATGTGGTGGACAGCACCGTACGCCGCCACGTACGTTCCTCCGACGCATGTTCGTGACGAACAACGAGCGACGCGCGGGTTATCCCGTCGATGGTATAACCTTCTATCTCTAGTTATTTTACGTTTAAAATAGTTAGTTGGTTGGTTTGTGAATTGTGTAGTTGTATTTGTGGAGTTCGTTGCGTAGTTGTGAAGGGAAGTGTGGTTGTGAAGTGTTGAGTTTGATTGTGTATTTTGTGGACTGTGCTGTGAAGTATAGGCGTGAGATGGATGCCGTAGATGTGATACGGCGGGTTGTGTGAAGAGAATACGCGTGTAGCGTACTCTGTGTAATGCAGCGACGCGCCGCGCGACGTGCGCTGTAATGATGTGTGTCGTAGAAGGAAGGGAGTACGCATGTAGTGTACTCCGTGTTGTATGGCGATGCATCGTGTGATGTGCATCGTGTTGATGAGTGTTGTAGCGAAGGAAGTACGCGTAGTGCGTACTCCGTGTCGCGTAGCGATGCACTGTGAGACGTGTATCGCAGTGATGGGTTTTGTAGTGTGGATGGAAGAGAGTTCACGTGAGTGTACTCTGTATTAAGTCGTGAAACACCGGATGGCGTGTCACGAAGGGTTGGATGGCGTAACAGAGAAGTGTAGAGCATGGTGTAGTGTTGGGAAACTGTATGACAGTGTCCCGAAGCAGTGGTGTTATGGATTATAGTCTGGGGTGACTGGTGTCATCTTGTGGTTGACTATGGCTAAGAGTATATGGATTGAGAAAGGAATTGTTTGTTGGTTATTATTGATAATTTTAATGAACTTGTTTTAGTGCAAAGGCTTTATGAAGTCAAATTATCTCTTCTGAGTATAGTGAAACCTCAAGTTGCCGTGGTGTTGCAAGTGCTCATAATATGACAATTGAGTTCAGAAGTGAAAATCTTAAGGACTTGAGTGTTCCTCTTCCAGCTGTTGTGCAGTTCCTCGTGTTTCGC
>QGSO01000829.1:243246-361790 GCA_011037825.1 Carya cathayensis
CTTATAATCGTGGGGCCACAACAACTGTGGAGTACGTATTATATTTATGTTACTTATAATGCGTGGGGCCACAACAACTGTGGAGTACGTATTATATTTATGTTACTTATAATGCGTGGGGCCACAACAACTGTGGAGTACGTATTATATTTATGTTATGTTATTTATAATGCGTGGGGCTACAACAACTGTGGAGTACGTATTATATCTTATGTTATGTTACTTATAATGCGTGGGGCCACAACAACTGTGGAGTACGTATTATATTTATGTTACTTATAATGCGTGGGGCCACAACAACTGTGGAGTACGTATTATATTTATGTTATGTTACTTATAATGCGTGGGGCCACAACAACTGTGGAGTACGTATTATATTTATGTTATGTTACTTATAATGCGTGGGGCCACAACAACTGTGGAGTACGTATTATATTTATGTTACTTATAATGCGTGGGGCCACAACAACTGTGGAGTACGTATTATATTTATGTTATGTTACTTATAATGCGTGGGGCCACAACAACTGTGGAGTACGTATTATATTTATGTTATGTTATTTATAATGCGTGGGGCCACAACAACTGTGGAGTACGTATTATATCTTATGTTATGTTACTTATAATGCGTGGGGCCACAACAACTGTGGAGTACGTATTATATTTATGTTATGTTACTTATAATGCGTGGGGCCACAACAACTGTGGAGTACGTATTATATTTATGTTACTTATAATGCGTGGGGCCACAACAACTGTGGAGTACGTATTATATTTTATGTTACATGAAGTATGGGGCCACAACAACTGTGGAGCATACACTACATGAGACACAGCAATTGTGACATGTAGAATACGTGGGGCCACAACAACTGTGGAGTACGTATTATATTTTATGTTATGTGAATTCATGGGGCCACAACAACTGTGGAGCATGAAGTATGGGGCCACAACAACTGTGGAGCATACACTACATGAGACACAGCAATTGTGACATGTAGAATACGTGGGGCCACAACAACTGTGGAGTACGTATTATGTTTTATGTTACTTGAATACGTGGGGCCACAACAACTGTGGAGTACGTATTAATGCACGTTATTAATCAAGACAATTAAATAAGATTCCAAGTTTATGTTAAGTCAAGTTTCAGATCAAGTTCATGTTATGTTATGCTCACGTACATGTTATGTTCATGTTCATGTTATGTTCCAAGTTCATGTTCACATCATGTTATGTTCACGTTTATGATACGTTCAAGCTCACGTTCATGTTATGTTATGTTCATGTCCATGTTATGTTTCACGTTCATGTTATGTTGATTGTTCATGTTATGTTTTAAGCTTAAGTTCATGCCATGTTAAGTCAAGTTCAGTTCACGCTTAAGTTCTGGTTAAGTCATGCTATATGTCAAGTTATACTATGTTTATGTATGACTATAATTATGCATTTATGCTTTTACTGCCATGCATGCATTTTTAACCTGTGTATAAGTTTTATGTTAACTTACTGAGATTTGTAATCAAATCTCACTGTGGTAGTCCCAACTACCATTCCCCCCGAATGGTAGATCTTGTTACAGGACCCAAAGGAGAATTGGAATCTGACCAACTGAATACGGTCGACTAGGCCACGGTGCGATGTTGATGATGGTATAGTATTTAACTTAGGTTAATACTTGTACTTTTGGAGTTGTATCTCAAGTATTCTTTTGATCACAACCATTTTAGACTAGTGTGGTGATCACGGCTTTTTAGTATGCCTTTATGTATGAATTATGTTTCAAGTATTTGGGATATATTTAGTTGGTGCATAGTATTGCTAAAGAAAAAGATTATCCGCTGCGAATATTGCATAATGTTAGATGCATGTTAGGAACATTGCATCTTATATGTCATGAACGGGGGCAGGTAACCTTGTGTTGCATGTCTCGACGCTTCAAATGTCCGTTCAATCCCAAGCGGAATTTGGGGGCGTCACACCAGCTATGGTGCACTAAGAGATGGACTTGACGAGCATTGTGTACGGTGATAGCAGGCATACATGTCGGCCCTATGAGTTTCTTGAGTGCAGGTGGTGCTGATAGCAATGCATCATTTACATGCACGGTGCATGCCATGCAAGACCATTTTCTTTTGTATGGATTGGCAAAAGGGACACATGGGAGTCACGCATGATACTAGAACCATAAAGCCATGGGCGAACTTTGCGAGGTTCTGGTGGGGATAGTTGTTGTGGCTAGCAAGCTTACTGTGAGAGAGGCTAGTCTCAAGTCATGTGCATGGTGTGAAAGGTATGCAACAAGGATGAAGCTGTGCAACAAGAATGAAGCTGGGTAAGGTACTACCATGGTGGAAAATTACGATCGGGTTTTCAGTTGCATGGGCTCATGGGTACACCAGAGGATGAGCAATTTGTGCTCGTCATGGCCTTGGACTGCCAGACAAGTGTTAGCTATGGGGGTTTAGATGGGGTGAGTTGGAGCTCACTCATCACTATCACTAAGATGGTAGGTTAGAAGCTTACTTGATGCTAGATGTGTTGACTTTGTGACTATGGCATGCTTAGCTCCTACCACATAGGGTGAACAACCATGCACAATGACAATGAGCACAAGCGAGATTGGTCAGTATTCTTGAACCGCTACTCACCTGGGTGTAACGAACTTGGCATGCTAAACGTCTGCCACAATTTTAAACGGATGCTTGTCGTAGGGTTGAGATGGAGAAATATGAGGGTCGCCCACGGTGACATGCCTATGTACCACTCGATGGCGCAAGGTAGCAAATGAGTTCTAAGCCCACTAGTGAGGTGGTTCCAATGGGAAAAATCTCATCGGCTTCTCCTCTGTACTTTGGTGTGGTTGGCAAGAGCTTCCCACAATGAGAAGATTGTCGGCATACATGCCCACCCTTGAAAGTTTATGGTGCAATGGTGAACGTGGTCTAATGAGCTTGATCTTGGTAATTCGTGAGAGTTGTTGGTTGATATTAGGGGTGCTCCTAGTAGGCCCTATGCCTGCCTATGTCCCGCTTCTCGATGGCAAGATGCATGCTCTCCCTTTGTGTTATTGGGTTGGTGAGTTACATGCATGCCAACTTCCTTCTGTGTGTGTATGGCGTAATGCATCGTCATGCACTTACGTCCTTTTTTTTTTTCTTCTAGATAACCCTACTAGAATTAAAATGTAAATGAAAGACAAAATGAAATAAGGGTGCCTTATCTATTTGTCTATAGAGAGTCTTGTTAGCTAGACGACCTTTTTTTTGGAAAGTGCGAAATCTCATTCTCACAGACGACTCCAAACTGTTGATGCAATCTTTTCGCATTATCAGAGCTCAATAATATGATTGAATGACCTACATGATTGCTTGGGTGTTAATACAATACTAGGTGCTCACCCATGAAATAAAGAGTAAATAAAGCATATAAAATACAAATAAAGAGAGAGTTCTAGAGATTTACATAGTTCGGTATAAAAAAATATATTCACAGGTCATTTGAAGGCGAAACCCAGTATTTTTTATGACTATAGAGTTTCTCATAGTATCACATAATTATTTATACAATTAAGAAAATATGATCGTGGAAGGTTGAAGAAGATGTTTTCCTACTGGAGAGAGAGAGAGAGAGAGAGAGAGAGAGAGAGAGAGAGAGAGAGAGAGTCCCACAAGTTGTATATGCGTCTATAGATTTGTAAAGATTTTCTCCTTTTGTAAATGTGTGTGTAGATTTGTAAAGATTTTCTTTTTTTGTAAATGCCCCTTTCCTTATTTTGAAGTAGATTAGTTCTAATTATCTTATGTCATTTTCACATTTTGTATATCAGTCAACCACTTTTAGCTATATTTTTTTATTGTCTTATATTTTTCTTTTATTTCTGATAATGGGTTGGACTCAAGGCTTGGTTTGGATACAAAGACCTCAAACTCATTTCAACTCGTCTCATCTAATTATTACAAATTTTTTAAATTTTTACACAAAATATAATAAACAATTCTACTTTTTTAATATCAAAATAATAATAATATTTTATTCAACTTTCATCTAAACTCATTTTTATCTCAATTCACTGTCCAAACCTCACCTAATTCATTTTATATTCAACAATAGTCATCAACATCGATCAGCGTGGCGTGACTTTTCCGAACCATGCTATTACTTGAATCACCGCTAGGGAAGCGACAAATGGATGCCCCAAAAGAGTCACGAGTTCTTGGGGAACACATGATATATAGTCGAATAATCCTTGATGGTATTTTCATAAAATAAAAATAGAAGTGTCATTATTTATAAAATTACTCATCATTAAAAATAGAATAGAATTGTTTATCCCATTAAAAAATAGAGTACTTGTTAAAGAAATTCTAAAAAGAATTTATCTAATCGTTTTTGTCAACAAATGTGGATAGGGCTTATCTTTACAACCAAAACATAAGTTATGTTTTCATATAAATTTTTCTAAGAAAGTTCGGTTTCTTTTTTCTCTCCAACCTTTCAATTCCTTACATATGGCCTCTCCTATTCTCCTCCTCTTTTATCACCACCAGCTACCACACACCCCTTGTCACTTCTCCCGACGCCTTGCACCACCATCTCCATTCTTCCTCATCTTTCCAACAAAAGCATATGGGGCCAACACTATTATCATGCCTTAAGTACTTAAAGATTTCCCTTTGATAAAGCATTAAACTCCTCGGTTGTTGATGGATGGCATTCTCGGTTTTCACTACAATCAAACATTCTCATAATAATCAAGTTTACCAGTCTCAACTCTCCTTTGGTCCCCTTCGGGAAGCTTAAGCTTATTTTGTGCCATCTCTTTTTCGTTAGTTACATGAACAATTAATTATCACCCGTTAGATTTTGATATGTACCCACAATAATTAGGATTTTCATGATGCTTAGAATTCTTATATTAACTTTACGGTCTAATACAGGAGATAGATGCATAAAATAGATTTCATATCATTTATTGAGTATTTAGTATTGGTCAAGGGCCTTTTCAATCCATGAGCTCTCTCCTGTCCTGCATGGGTAGGTGACCCCACCTTGTCTTACGTGGGCGAGTGACCCCACCTGAATGACGGGTGAGTGGATTGGCTTACGGGCAATCCACCCACCATGTGGTATCTCACAATGAGAGAGAGAGAGAGAGAGAGAGAGGCACGACTGGGGGACGAGGAAGGTTTATTTTAAAATTTAGCTTAAAACAAAACTTTGTTGTTCTATCATTTTATTAAAAAATTTAGTTTTAAATATTATGTAATATATATATATATATATATATATATATATATTATAAAACATATATATCTATTATAAAACCTAACGGTGGCAGTACCCACCTTAACACCTACCCACCAATTTTTCAGGAGGTTGTGCATGCTCGTCCGCCCACCAAATACAAGCAGACTGCCCTGCTAGCTGTAAGTAGGGCCGAGCAAGTCTTTTCTCTCATTTCATTATATAAAATTCTTATTTATGAGGAAAAGAAGTACACAATTAGAATATGTTGCTACCAAAATTAGTCAAAGTTCACTAAAAGAATGTGTTATTAAGAAACCAATTAAGCATAATTGGTATTTAAAACTTGGGATGTGGTATTGATTCTTTTTGTATTTACTATAACGGTTTCCATTGACTTCTAAAGATAACCTCCCCTTTGAAGATGCTAGTGCCACTTAAAACAAGTGACTTTCGTTCAGATTCTGGTCCATAAATTCATTTGCATCCCCCTCTTATTTATTTATTGCTTATTCTTTTAGAGCTTAACATGAATTAATGACTGCCTTCCCTGCCTTTCAGATTAATGGGCTAATATATAAATAATTTATAAAGCATAAATTACATTAATAGATAATTATCCTTGTTATCTATGGAGTGTGGGTTGCATACTTGTTAAATTATGTTCTAGAGAAGCCTTTTGCAAACGAGCAAAAGCTTGGAGCACACCAACACTCTCTGTCTATCTATACCCTCTCTCTCTATCGGCAATCTCTCCTACAACACTCTTTGTCGACACACACCAACACATACGGCTCCTTCCCTTCTAGCCTCCCTCTCCCCTTTTCTCTTCCTTATGTCCATACCATCTCCATAATCTATAGCTTGAAAATTGGCCTTTCTATTACTTTCTGGTGTCTACACATTGTCACATTGCACTCAACCACCGTTGATCCTTCAATTTATAAGAGAAACATAGCCAACGATTAGTGTGTATATCTAGGGGTGTTCATCCGGGCCAGATAATCCGGCCCGGTCCGGAACCTAGATAACTGGGTTCCGGTTATGGGTTTTGGCCTGGGTCAAACTCGGGCCGAAACCCGCAATTATAATAACCGGAACAGTAGGTCTAAACCCGGGTTCTGTATTTAATACCCGGTACAACCGAGTTTGTATAAAATGAAAATATCCCACCCAGTTGAGCATCCCGACCCCCCTTCTCTCTCTCTCAAGCGAAAGAAGCTTCGAAACCCTAGCCGTCGCGGTGTCTCCCCCCTCGAGTCCTGACCACGCCTTTCTTACTCTCTCTCTCTCTCTCTCTCTCTCTCTCTCTCTCTCTCACACACACACACACACACACACACACATGAAACCTTGCTTTGAAACCCTAGCCATCGCCGTGTCTCATGGGTTTTTCACTATCTTGATGATTACTTGATGGAAAGGAAAGCAGATATGGGAAGAAGATGATCCCTCTGTTTTGAGCGCCGAATCCCTTGCCATGGTCGTCATCCTCGTGACCCAAATGTTTGTTCTCTGCGATTTGGGTCCTTTTTTTCGATTTGGGTCTGTTTAGCTTTTGGAATGCTACTCTGTAAGATTAAAAAGTACTGCTCTCTAATCTTATTTCTTTATAGATTCAAATGCCCTGTTTTGGTCAAATATTGTTTTAGAGAAGATTCAAATATTCTTTAAATATCACATGGAATGGACCTGGTGATTTCATTGATGAATTTGTTGTTTATGTTCACATCTTACAAACAAAGACTTAGATACTTGTCTATATGCATAATTCTTTAGAAGGTGGTGTCGTGGTGTCTACATGTGAATGTCTTTGTATTGGGGCTAATTTTGACTGTTCAAATTATATAAATACCTATTTTTTCTTATAAAAAAAAATAGACCCTTTCTAGTTGTAAGAATAAATAAATAAATATTATCTATTTTAAATAAATCAGAAATTATTATTTTTCTAATAGATGTTACCAAGTTTTGATTCATTACATGGATGGAAGGCTGTGTTCATTTAGAAAACTAAAATTATTTCGATTGATTGCTTGGTTCAATGAGATTTTATGCTTGTGGGTCTGGATGAGCACAGTGTTGTATGCTTTATGCTTGATACTCATTGCTTTATGGTCTAATAAACTCAAAAATCTCCTTGGTACTCATTGCTTTATGCTTTCTTTTCTGATAATGTCATTTGTGACTTTTTTGGGGTTTCTTTAAAGTCTTTGGATATATTAAATCATGAGCTTCTCAGATTTTACACACTGAAACAAAAGAGGAAGGTCATGCTACTGCTTATGTAGAGGGTGTTTGGAATTGATAGCTTTAAGACTTTGGGTTTAGATAGAACTAGATTAGTTTGCTTTTCTATTTTCTCAAAATATGCATAATATAAAATGTAGCCTTCGATGAAATCAACACACGAATAACTGATTTGAATATGTTGGTTTTGTTGGGTTTAAGATGATATTTGGATATGTACAAATGTCAATGTTTTATGGGAAATTGAATTCAGAACAATGTGCTATGTATTTGGATATGCCGAGTGGATTTTATCAAAACAAAGGATGATATGATCTATTTTTGGAAATGAACACTGCATGTATAATGTGCTTTCTACTGCTTGCATTTTTTTTTGTCTGTATAAAATCTGTATCAAAATCTGTTTTTGTTTTTCAGTTTTCAAATAGGTATTTGTTGGACTAATTTTTTGTGCATAGCTAATATACCATTTATTTATTTGCTCACATATTGCATCTTTCTTTTTCCACAGTGCTGCTGAGTATATTCTATATAAGTTGAAACTGATGGGGAAGATAATTGAAGTCCACAGTGCTGCTGAATTTTCTTACTTCAATTGCTCTTTTTTTTTTTGGGGGGGGGGGGGATTTGTTTGCATTTATATTTAGCTTTTTTAATCAATTAGTATGCTACATTTTATTTTTAAGAGTTGGTACTCGAAACCGTTCATTTAAAACAGAGTTGACAAGATAAAATCATTGAAGTGGTGGAAAAATATTAATATTTCCCCATTTCTTTAGTTCAGACCATTAAAAAAAAGCCAATTTTAAAAGGATTCTTCCACTATTTTATGAAGGAGTACTAATACCAATTAAGCATAAAATCTGTACCCGATTAATAAAGTTTGAGTGAGCCTGATTTGTTCAAGAGAGTAAAAATTGAAAGATCGGAACATGTATCTCTTAATTCCTTATTTATACAAGCTGTAGACAGGAAAAAAAAAGGTTCAACCCAGAATCCGAATTTTAAATAACCAGATTCATCCGGGTTTCGGCCTGAGTCTAACTCGGAATAATCCGGTCTGGGTTTCGGCCCAGATTTGAGACCCGGGTTTCCGGGTTGGAATCCGGTTGAACAGTCCTATGTATAGCTCTAGGCCTGGTCTATTTTCACAACATTTTTCAATTCATCTCATTACAATTTTCTCAATTTTTCGTACAAACTAAGAAAATAATTTACCTTTTCAAAATTTTAAAATAAAAAATATTATAAAATATATATTTTTAAAATAAATTTATTCAACTTCTAACTTTTATCATAACAAGAAAAAAAACCCAGGCCTACGGACTGCTTGAGGGATCCGCATGTCATTGCATTGCGGTTTGTCTCTTATATGGATACGCACGACATCAGAAGACTCTGCGACATCGAATCTCCTTGATCCAACACTCTCACACCCTTCCCTGCGCATGCTTGGCGACACAATTGTCGATGAGCATACTTGGCTGCCTGCGATCCAAATCTTGTGAAATTACCTATCAGACTATATTTTCGTTTCCCATGACTAGGGATCAACAAATTAAGGAAGTGTAAATTGTAATTCTCTATTAGCCAACCCAAAACTGTAAAATAAAAAACCCCATGTGGCAGCTCCCCCTTAGTGGGATAGGGCATGGGACAATCAATTAATATAGAACGTTTTTTTTCTTATTTTTCTCTTTGTGCTATATTAGATATGATTGGCTTTTTGTTGGTTTCCTCACTCATGCATCCTATTAACCTTTATCTAATGTAAACACAAGACATGCAGAGGAAAAAACTTGCGAACTTACAAAAATTAAGGACTAATTTAGGTAATCAAGTATTCTCAAGTATTTTAAGATATTTCCTTCTCAAATATCATTCAAATATAATTTTTTAAAATTTTAAAATTTAAAATTTTCATCCAATCATTTACTAATTATTATAACTTTTTCAGATTTCTAAATAAAACATAGAAAACAATACAATTTTTTTAAAAATTTTAAAAAAATTAATATTAAAAAATTATATTCAAACAATTTTTGAATTCTATAATGATTTTATCCAATTTTTTCTTTATTCTTTCTCAAAATTCAATAAAATATTTTAACTTAAACTATTTTACTATTATCTACAAATTATTTTACTATTATATATGCATATTTTAAAATATTTAAAGTGTTTGAAAGATCATTTAGAGCATTCCCATCAGGTGCTCTAAACTACTGTTATATTTGAAATTTAGGGAGTCAAGTTAAATTTTTGACAAAATAGGCACTTCATCCAATTCCTTATTTTAAGGTATAGGTTTAGGATGTGAATAGTGACTCTATAAATTTGGAGAGTCACCGTTCACATCCTAAATCAGTTTATATATATTTTATAGAGAATAGTTAAAGATATAGAAATAAAGAAATAGAAATAATAATTAAGAAATAATAAAAAATGATTATTTTAAGAGAATACATAAATGATAGGGAATGATATGTAGGGTTTTTTTAAAGATGAATAAAATTTAGGAGAAAGTTATAGAAAATGTGATTTCAAGCTAAAATTTAGGAAAAATTATAGTAATCTAGTTCCTTATAATTGGTCCTTAGCTAAATTATAGGGAAAAAATATGAGAAGGGAAGAAAAATGAGCTACATCCGGTTTCCTATAGTAACTTTTGATTTTAGGATAGGGAGCAACTGTTCACAACCTTAAACATTCTTTTGATTTATTTTTTAAATTTAATAATACGTTTAGATGTATTTATTATTCCTACTATTTTTTTCAAAATTAGAAAAAATATCATAAATTTTTTTTTTAAATTCTTTTTAATATGAAGATGATTATATTTTTATCTTTCAATAATATTAAATAAGATCATTTTTACTAAACATTTAACTAGTTTTTATTAACAAACACACATTTCCTACGTGCTATATATGATTTCAATTCCTTATTAATTTTTAAAATTTAACGGTTAAAAAATATTGTTGTTGGAAAAAGCAAATTTTGACCAAAAATTTTTTTTTTTAATTTTCTTAAAAACATAATAATTTTGAAAATATTTATCGTATCCACAAAAATAATAATTTAAATTTTTATTTAAAATATTTACTAGAGAGTAATAGTTCAAAAGAAAGAAAAAAAAGAGTGAGTAGTTAATATTATAAAAGGAAGTGAGAAAGAAATAATAAAAATAAAAATAAAAAAATATTATTTTAATAAAATAAGAAAAGAATAATAAATGAGATGTACGAGAGTTTAGAAATATGGGTAAAATTAAAAAATATATTTAGAAAAAAATATGATTTTTAAGTAAAATTTCTTTTAAAAAAATTGCTCAGCCTGACGCAGATGCCGTTAGAGCACCAAGATGGGGAGGGTTTTGCAGCCAACACGTGGGGACACGTGGCGCTTTGCAATATTTTTCTACGACCAATGATAAGAACACAACTTTTAATAACTGTTACACAGTTTGGTTATTTCAGTTTTCTACTTTCCATGTTTGAAAAAATATACACAAAATTATTTTACTAATTTTATGAATAATACTACTTATAATTTTAATTCTTACCAACTTCTTATTATCTTATAATGCGATATTAAATAATTAAAAATTATTTATTATATTTTATTTATGAACTTATCATCTAATATCATATTATAAAATAATAAAAAAATAGATGATATATGAATTTTTTTATTTAATTCTAAAATAACTTGTAAAATAATTGTCGATATATTTTTTATTCACGTAAATGTTCACGTAAACAAACAGACTTCACACATTCCACAAACCCAAATGTGGGTGAAGCTGCCGCAGCATTAATGGTAGTTCAAGAATCAGTGAATAGAAAACAAACAAAGATTATCATTGAAGGAGACTCTCAACAGGTTATTCAAGCCATTTACAATTCAAAGACACCAACTGATTGGGAAATACAGTCGATCTCTAAGGACATCCATCACTTATTCCGTTGTTTTAAAAAATAGAGTGCCAGGAAAATTCATCAATCCCAAAATCGATGTGCGCATAACATTGCACAATAGGCAGCTTCCGAACTTGTTTATGGAAGCATTCCCCAATCTCAAATTCCTGATTGTATTTTAGAATTTTATAGTGGTAAAGATCCTCCATTTTTCTAGTTTTATGTATAATTATGTATAATTAAGTACCACTATAGATTATGGAAACTTTGTAATATTATTTGAGGAATGAAACTTGCTTACAAGATTAAAAAAAAAAAATGGGGACAAGTTGGTAAAACAAATAGGAAGATTGGTTTATCTGTCGCACTTTGATATATCCGCCCTCTCTCCTCTACCAAAATCTCAACGGACTTATCAATGCTCCCTCTTTCAGCCTTAAACCCAGCCAAACTATATTTCAACCCGCATATCTCCACTCCCATTTCTCTGCTTCTCTTGATCTGCGTCTCTCCGGAGAGAAAATCCTCGGAAAATGCAGTCTTCCCTAAGTATTTCTGTCTCTCCCCACACCTCACTCACCGTTCAAAGATCGAATCGCAATGCCCTCGAACCCCTCGCATTCGCTCCACCTTCCAAGCCTTTGAACCTCCGCTTTTGCGGTCTCACTCGCGAGGCCCTCGGGCTCTCCTCCCTTCGTAGAAACTCAGATTCGTTCCGATTCCGGCTGTCTTCCTCCGCGCGCGTACGCCGTGCTGATAAGTTCTTCGTCTCCGCCTCGCTCTCCGACAATGGAAGCCCTCCCAAGACATTCGACTACGACTTGCTCATAGTCGGGGCTGGCGTCGGCGGCCATGGAGCTGCGCTGCATGCCGTTGAAAAGGTACGCCGAATCATGGAGCTGCGCTCTATTTCGTGATTGCGAGCTTTTGTTTACTTCAATTGGCGACGAAGTAGTCGTCTCATTTATCAATTTCTTTTTTTTATTGGTAAAATTAATGGTCAAGATCGCTCCGAGCTCCGATGCTTGATGGTAAGTGTCAAATGTGTCACCAACTCATTCATATCCTATTCGCTTTGAATTTAGTTTTACGCGGTAGTAAATAGAGCTTTTTAAGTCTCAATGCTAATGGCTAATACTTGTTAGTTAAGCTCGAATTGATTCGGTATATCATCTTTGATCCGTTTTTTCTTGTAAACTATATCCCGAATTTGGTATTCCTGTGATAATGGTTTTTGCTGCATGTTGTTCTTAGAATGTGTTATACCAGATGAGTTTGTCTCTGATAAAGTGCCGGAGCTAAGCGTTAAATCAAGCGATTAAAGCACGTTGTAAATGATTTGGTAAAGGCCGTCGTAAAGGAAGAATATCTAGCAGTGGCCACATTTTACGATTGAAGTGACAGGAAAATGTATTTTGTTGTAGAAGAATTTTAGACTGAAGATGTACTGACTAATATATTCAACTTATCCATTGTCCTTGTTGATTGCACCCAAGAACTGAGATTAGATCCAGAGAAAGTTACTTTTCTGAGATGATAGTTATCCGCCTATGATGCTTATTAGACCCTGATTCTGGAAGTAATGCCTGCCCTTTTTGGCACATATTTAGGGTTTTATCTTGCGATGATGTTTATTTTAGATTTTTTCTAGGTGGTGTAGAAACATTTAAGCATTGTATCGGTTCTTCTTAATTTCTAATTAGTGTTTCCTAAGAGGTGAATTAATTCTAAAAGTGATCATTGCAGGGTCTGAAAACTGCCATCGTTGAAGGAGATGTGGTGGGTGGAACATGTGTAAACAGAGGTTGTGTTCCATCGAAAGCTCTTCTGGCTGTAAGTGGCCGGATGCGTGAGCTTCAGAATGAACATCACTTGAAGGCCTTAGGTTTGCAGGTAACGAGATTGGAGTGTCAAAGTTTGAAAGCTTAGCTGACAGAAACTACATGTTTAGATCACAAATACCATTAAATGCACATATGCTGATTTGTTGGTGGGCTGCTGTACTTTAACTGTTTGCCTCATGCAAATAATGATAGGTTTTGGCTGCTGGTTACGATAGGCAGGGAGTGGCTGATCATGCAAACAATCTTGCTTCAAAAATTCGTAATAATTTAACCAATTCTATGAAGGCACTTGGAGTGGACATATTGACAGGTTTTGGCACAATTCTGGTAAGTCATACTTGCTGTCATGTTGGATTCGGTGGCTACACAACCAAAAGTTATTTTGGTCACTGAAAAGTCACAACCAGTGTAGTGACAAATTTAAGCTGTTCAGTACATGCTTCTCAATTATTACTGTCCTTTAATTCAGTTTGTGAATGGTTTATAATCTTTGCATCCTTATGTTTGTTGTTTCATTTACCAAATCACTCAGGGCCCTCAAAAGGTGAAAGTTGGATCTGACAAAGTAGTAACTGCAAAAGATATAATTATTGCTACTGGTTCTATTCCTTTCGTTCCAAAGGGCATTGAAGTTGATGGTAAATGTTTATCCTTCTCTTATTCCTCTATTAAATAGTCATGAATTCTTCTTCTGTGTGGAGGACATCTGTGCCAGTGTTCTACAATCTCCTGCAACATTGTGATCAGAGAATGCTTAATTGCCGAATATTGACCTGCAGGGAAGACTGTAATTACTAGTGACCATGCACTCAAGTTGGAATCTGTTCCTGACTGGATTGCCATTGTTGGAAGTGGTTATATCGGTCTTGAATTCAGTGATGTATATACTGCACTTGGCAGTGAGGTAGCACATCTCTACACTTCTTTTAATGGCTGTTGCAATTCAATCAATATGAAATGAAGTCAGATATTTATTTATTTCGAGGGTAAACAAAGAAAAAAACTGCTTTGTCGTCCTGTATATTTTTAATAATAAATTGAAGGACAGATGCTTGCCACCTCATCTTCGTTTATAGGGACTAATCATGCCATAAGAAAGATGCTTGTTGATTTTTCTAGCTACCCTTGTATTTCAATGTGGCTTAACATTCAGTTATATTGCATGAATGCATCAATTGTGTCTCCTCTATCCTACTTTAGTTTGCAATGACATCTTATTTAAAATTTGGGATGGACACTACTTCTCAGTCAAATTTTGAGTGTCAAAGTTTTGATACTCATGGTTTGAAATTGCTGCAAATGCCTCAAAATCTGCTCTGCAAACTTTGTGTTGTTAAATTAACTTGTCTAAACAGCCATTGACTCCCTGTTCTATTGAGAGCAAAATAACAAATGGATTTTAAACTCAACTGATCTTTGCCTTTGTCCTTTGGTGCAAGAAATGTTTGGCCCTTTATTTGGGTCCCAATATGATTTATATTACACAAAACATGCCTTGTATGGCTAAAATCGTTTTACTGCATAAAGGCTAATAACCTTGACAGGTCCAGTCGGTAACTCTTTCCAGCAATCAGAACAAGAAGTTTGCTTCGTGCTTATTTATTTAGTTATTGTTTTTATCTGTGAAGGTTACTTTTATTGAAGCTCTAGATCAGCTCATGCCTGGATTTGATCCTGAGATCGGGAAGTTAGCCCAAAGGGTTCTAATAAATCCACGAAAAATTGACTATCATACAGGCGTGTTTGCAACCAAGGTAACCTGTTGTTTACCTTTGAATATTTAAGTGTTTCTTGGGTGACAGTTTCTTGTATTTAGCTTCTTAAGGGTATTCTTTTTGCAGATAACTCCGGCAAAGGATGGCAAGCCAGTCACCATTGAGCTCATTGATGCGAAGACTAAGGAACCCAAAGACACATTGGAGGTAACCTGAATACTCTGAATTAGTTGTTGGAGCTGTCCTACCATGTTCTTTTCCTTGCTTATTGACATCCAAAAGAGCGTGAGTAGTACTTGGCCTAAATTCTTTCAATAGATGCTGTCAACCTTCATTTATTTTCATAATTAATTAAATAAATATGAGCTTATTGGCTCCGTTTGCTTGAGCTTTAAGTGGCACTTGTTTACGGATTAACCTGCTACAAATTTTAGAGTGAACAATAATAAGCAAATTACCAAAATCAAACATATGTTTCAAGTTTCACCCACCAACCTATGCTCAATGATGACTTTCATTGAGTTCTTGTTTTTTGGTATTGAAATTGAACCTGGATATCTGAGCTCAAATGTTTGCTGTGAATGGGATGCTTGGGGAATGAGATGAGATGAGATGATCACTTTGTAAATGGTAGTAAGATGGTTTGTGAATAGTTGTGAGATAGTTTGAGTTGAGTATTTATTAGGTTTTGGGAAATGAGAGAGAAATAGTTAAATAGAAAATATTATAAAGTTAAAATATTGTTAGAATATAATTAAAAAAAAATTTTTGATAAGTAATTTTAAATATTATTTTTGTTTTGGAATTTGAAAAAGTTGAATTGTTTTTTGTTTGGGAATTTGGGAAAGTTGTAATGATTAGTTTGAAAGTGTTTGTATTTGAATAATGTTTGGGAAGGAAATGAGATGGAATGAGATGAGATGAGATGGGATGAGATGGAAATTGTTTCCAAACATCCCCTAAGCACCTGCATGAGTTGCTTGTTGGGACTTCCTATTTTAGATCAGACTTTTTTGCTTCATACAAGTCGCCTCATGGTATCTTTAACAAACTTTCGTTCACTTTGCTACAGGTAGATGCAGCATTAATTGCAACAGGAAGGGCTCCATTCACACATGGTCTTGGCTTGGAGAACGTAGGACTTCTCGGAAACTAATGATTGAGATCATAGAGTTGTTACCCAAAAATAAATGGTTTCATATTTGCATTTTTTTTTCTGTAGATTAATGTAGCAACACAGCGTGGTTTTGTTCCCGTTGATGAACGCATGCGAGTAATTGATTCAAATGGCAATCTGGTGCGTTTTGAATTTGTATGACCATATTTCCTTGTATAGTTCCAGAAAATTGTTAATGACACAATCTTGAACATTAGGTCCCTCACTTATATTGCATTGGTGATGCTAATGGCAAGATGATGCTTGCTCATGCAGCCAGCGCACAAGGAATTTCAGGTAAGTAGTTTACTAATTGATGTGTGCTGCTTTGAGTCTAAAGACTTTCCATGACGTCCATTACATTTTTTGGCCTAAATATTTTTTACAGTTGTTGAGCAAGTCACTGGAAGAGATCATGTGCTCAATCATCTAAGTATACCAGCAGCTTGTTTCACTCATCCTGAAATCAGTATGGTTGGATTAACAGAGGTGATTTTGAATCCTTGAAGACCTCGTTTGGATGTTGAGATGAGATGAGAAATTTGTGAATAATAGTAAAATGGTTTGAGTTAAGATGTTTTATGAGGTTTTGGAAAAAAAGAGAAAAAGTTGAATAAAAAATTATAAAGTTAAAAATATTGTTAGATATCATTTTTTAATATAATTTTTATTTTGGGATTTGAAAAAGTTGATTTTTTTGTGTGTTTTGTTTGGAAGTTTGGGAAAGTTATGATTCAGTAATGATTAGATGAAAAAATTGAAAAGAAAAAAATTTGAAATTGAAAAGTGTTTGTGTTTGAGTAGTGTTTGGATGTAGTTCACTTCCCCGTTATCTTAATGTAAATATTCATTTCCCCGTTATTTTCTTCTGTGTATTTAATATTTTATGCGTTATGAAAATAAGAGCTCTTTTCAATGCACCCTTTCAATATCTGAAACTTCACTAAACATCTACAATTTGCAGCCTCAAGCAAGGGAGAAAGCTGAAAAAGAGGGATTTGAAATAAGCATTGCCAAGACAAGTTTTAAGGCCAACACGAAGGCCCTAGCAGAGAATGAAGGGGAGGGACTTGCTAAGGTGATATTTCTGTACCATTGTACTATGGTTGAGATATATATATATATATATAAATATATATTCTCACTTGCTTCTTTAGGTGTAACAACTTATTTATCATTTTCATGCAGTTAATATACAGACCCGACAATGGAGAGATACTTGGAGTCCACATCTTCGGATTGCATGCTGCAGACCTCATTCATGAAGCCTCCAATGCAATAGCTTTGGGGACACGTATTCAGGTAAGTTTTCTGTGCCAAAACTACAATGTTTATGACCGCTACTTTTAACGTGATCTCGGGAGAGTCTGCCCTTTTATCAGTGACATACTCTGATCAAATTTCACTCATTTAAAGCTAAGACTGAAACTGTATCATGGATTCCATTCAGCAATTTATTTTTGGTACATTTTTTTTACCACGCAGGACATCAAACTTGCAGTTCATGCGCATCCAACCTTGTCGGAAGTGCTTGACGAACTTTTCAAATCAGCAAAAGTGAGTCACCTATATTCACCTCTAGAAACCATGCTGAGCATGCTGCACTAGAATCTTTTCTGTTCCATGCTATGTGGTGAGACAATGACTAGTAGAGGGTACCTTGGCAGTCACTTGATGTGTAGTGGCTTACAAGTTATCAGTAGCATATAATAATGCATGTCTTGTTAGTGGAAAGCACTAGAAGTGGGCTCTAAACATAAGCACATCCCAGCTGACTATCACTAGCAGGCATAAAAGGTCCCTTGATATTACATAGTATTGTTATGGTACTTATTGAATAGCTTCTTCAATTTATATCTTTCCTGAAATGTTGACCCACAAACCTAATCCGGGCAGGTTAAAGCTCATGTTTCTGGCCCAGTAAGTGAACCGATCGCAGTCTAAGCTTCTCAACAATCAAGTATGTATTTTTGAAATTTGCTTGTACTAGGGAGTCTTGAGGAATTACGCATCTCCAAGCATTAGAAGAGATCAATACGCTCGCTACTCAACAGAAAGAAAGAACAGACCAAGGGAACTGGCTGACATCTTGAAGACGTTTGTGGCCAAAATATTTTGTAATTTGGTACATTGGTTTCTTAGTTTCGTCAATGTCTTGCAGAGATACTGGTATTCATAACGCGGAAACAATTCTACTTCCTAATTTTGAATAACGTTATATATGAGGCCTTAGAGAACTGGTATTGGATTATGCATCCTCATCTAAAGTCAAAAGTTTGCATAATACTTACTCAAAAACATGTGGCATTCGATCAGGCAAGTCTAAATATATTTGGCTTTGAACTACAGTGTTTCAAGAGGCTGACCTGTTACTGTAGCTCAGTCATAAGTTATTTTATTCTTTCTTTTCATGCACAACGGTCGCAGACCCTCTCTTTCCCTCGAGTTTTTCTCTTTTCCCATCCCTTTTGAGCATTCCATTTTCTCTCCCTTTCTCTCCGTTTATACAAATTTACTTCTTTTCGTCGTTCTGAAATTTTTTGGTCTTGCCCCTCGTTGCCCGTCCTTTGGTGTTTGTGTAAATTCATCTCTGTTTCGGCTAGGCTCAAGAACATTCGACGGCAAGCTCTCTCGGTTTCGGTTTCCTTCGCACGACTAAATATAGGGCCAATTAATCTTCTACAAGATGCTCGGTAACTCCAAACTCTAGAAGCACTATCTTCGTCCATGGTTGCTTTAGCCTTCACACCCCACCATCAAAGACCTCCAATCCCACCAACCTCAACTCGGGTCAAATCTCTACAACTCATAATCAGATGCAGTCTCACTCCAACCCTATCCATCCTTCTTAGACCCCTTTGTTCTCCAACTAGCAAAAAAACCTTTGAAGATGCTCTCCCGACTTCGTCTTCTTCAACATCGTTGCCTCTTCAAAAGCTCAGAAATACCTCTTTCGAGACCCTCCTCTCAATCCCTTAGAGATAATCTGTCATTTCTATGATCTGATCCAAATATGAAAATCCATTTTCTGAAAATGCAGAATCATTTCACTTTTCAAGCAAAGCCCTTTAGATATTTTAAAGACCTCTGGTCACAGAAAATTCAGACCCACTTTCCTCCCAAACAAAAGCTCTTTATATGATTAACAATGATAAACAAAGGAAGAACATGTAAGGTATAAATATAAATCCTACACATAAGACAATTTACACAGTAATATGATTTAATGTAGTATGTGAGATATATTTCACAATAAGAAACTTTACAATCTAGTGGGTTATCTCGGCAATGTAAATTTTCTTGTGTATGGTAAACATCTTTCTTTTAAAAGTTTTCAACATAACTCTTTCTTTTAAAAGTTGGTGATGCAATTTTAGATTCAATTATGTGTTTATATAAAGTTTTGAATTCCATTCCAGTTGAGGTATTGAAATGGAATATTTTCTGAATGTTACGGTATACTATTTCGAGATAGTCATTATATGAATAGATTAATTACATACATAAACAATTATATATTTTTTATGACAGGAGAACCACTTTTAGGACTCACTTATGAAACCTAAACTCGCAGTTTGATCTTAAGAGAAATCAAACTTGTAACATGGAACTCATGCACACAAATTCACCTTTACCACGGGCCACCCACGGATGGATATATATATGTATATATATATAAATACATTGATAAAAATGTAGTTATTGATATGGGCTCCATGATCCCACGTATTCCTATCATATTACACAATCCAAAGCCTTTTAATAGTGATATTACTCTTACAAAACAAAAGGCCTTACATATCACACAATCCATGAGTTAGATGTTAAGAGATCATGACCTGATGGCATATGATAAGATTTTTCAAATAAAAAATTTGAATTTAAAATCCCACCTTTGTATAGAAAAAAAAAATTCCCTAACCTATAAGCTTTTGGATGGAAAAAGTTAATAGTTGCGGAACGGTCATATCAATTATATCATGAACTTTGGTTTGGCCCAAAATCAAAACAAAAAATAGACGCAACTTATTATCCCACACCACATACTTTATATATATTAATCCTATTTTTTATTTTATTTTATTTTTACTAAACTAATTGAATTGTTCTACTTATCATTCATATACCACATACTTATTATAGAAAAAAAAAATATGATGTGTAGGATGATAACTAAAATTATCCATGCATAAAACAGGCTAGAAGGGCCAGAATTATTGTCAAAACAAAACATCCCACATATCCTTGCTCGATTACTATTCCGACACAAAAACCTCTAACGATTCCAACCCAAAAAAAAAAAAAACACAAAGCATTGGTCTAGCTTACAAAATTTACTAAGGCTGCGTTTGAATGTTGAGCTGAGCTGAGTTTTTTATTAATAGTATTAAGTTGAGTAGATAGAGTGAGTTATATGGAATTCATCTAAAATGAGTTTAAATGTATTTAGATGTTAAAACTAGGGATGAGATTCGGCCGGTCCGGATTGACCATTTTTGGACCGGACCAGACTGAATTGGGTCCAATCCAGTCTGGTCCACTTTTGGAAGGACCGCACTCATTCGGTCCGGTCTCAGTCCGGGTTGGAATAGTCCAGGGGTTTTCCAACCCGAACAAAACCCGGACCGGACCAAATGAAAAATTTAAAAAAATATATAATTTATATAAATAATTTTATAAATTAATTATATAATTTTTAACTAATACTAATATTTATAATTATATACTAATACTAATATTTATACTAATATTAATAGTCTAATATGGTATTAAAAAAAATAATAATAATAGTCTAATATTATAATATACTATAGTTATACTAATATAGACTATATAGTTATATTAAATACTCTAAGTAATACTAATACTTATACTAATATAGTTATAACGAAATCACTATAACTATATATTTAGCATAAATGTATTATGTATTATTATATTATTTAATATATAACTATAATATATAGTACTTGTATATATTAATATATTAACATATTATAAGAGTTATAGTATAAATTATAATATAGAAAATATAAGATACTAAATCACTATAATAGTATAACTAATACTAATATATAGCTATACTATTAGTCTATTATATAGTCTAAGACTCAATTCTAATATAGGCTATATAGCTATAACTAATACTAACATTATTACTACTAATAATGTAGAAAATAGTTATACTAACTGATTATTACTAATTGATTGATTAACATAACTAATATTACTAATATAATATAGCTATAATAAATTACTAATAGTCTAATACTAATACTATTATTTAATTGGTACTAATATATAGCTTTATAGTATACTCATACAATTGTACTAATACTATTTGTCTATTATATAGTCAAAGACTCAATTCTAATATAGATTATATTGCTATAACTAATACTAATATTATTAATACTAATAATGTAGAAAATAGTTATATAAACTGCCTGATTCAACATAACTAATATTACTAATATAATATAGCTATATTAAATTACTAATAGCTAATACTAATACTATTATATAGTTATATTAATCATAAATTTATAATAACTAAATCATTATAAGTCTATAACTATATATATTTAATATTAATGTATTATTATATTATTTAATGTATAACTATTAACTATACCATATAGTACTAGTATATATTAATATATTAACATATTATAATAGTTATGGTATAAATTATAATATATTATATATGTATAAATTTATAATAGTATTAATATAGTTAACTTAATATGTAATATGTTAGTATTAAATCACTATAACTACATAGAGTATTAGTAATATAGTATTTAATATAACTATATAGAGTATTAGAAATAAGAGTATTACTATCATTTAATAGTATGACATAGAGTAATAATAAAATGTGTGGGGTTTGAAGAAATATAGTAAAACTAATATATTACATATAGTATTACTATTAATATATATAGTTATTAGTTATAGTAAATAAGTTAATAACTATTATTAATTTACTATATACTAATAGACTAATAGTATTAGTGTATATAGTATTAGTATACTATATATATATTATAAATATATCACAATATAATTACATAAGTATTAAACAAAATGTCAAGGGAAAAATAAAGAAAAAAAAAATCAAAGATGGACCGAACGGAACAACCAGACCGGACAGTCCCGACCCTTGAGGAGCTCGGTCCAGTCCAGGATGAGAAAACCCTGGACCGAATAGGTCCGATCAGATCCACAAAACCTCCTCGGATCGGACCGGACCGAACTCACCCCTAGTTAAAACTAGTTTAGTACTATTTATAAAAAATTAAAAAAGAGTGTATGTTCCACGTATAAATATGTGTTGAGTTGAAAAAGATTATGAATCTCACGTGTAAGAAAGTTTTAAGTTAAGATGGATTTAATAATTTGAGAGATGAGTGTTTAGATATTAGACTCAGTTTAAAATTAGACTGAACTAAATTGACCTCAATTTATCTTGCAACTAAACGGTGCCTAAATCATTGGGACAATTGGGCGGAAATATTAAAATAGGTACCTATTTCTAAATTACTGAAACCAGAAGATGTTATTCTTAAAAAAAAAAACACAAGGAACTAATCCAAAGCCAAGTATAGCACAAGGAGCGTATGACCAAATTTAATTTTTCCTGGAAAAAATTAAGTAAGAATTTTTCAATCTACACGACTACCAAGGCAGTGAAATATCCTAGCAAAACAGAGTAGGACTTGTATTAGATTTCAACAGCTTTCTGTACTACGATGTGGAATCCCGTTATCCATCGTCATCAATATATCCCTGACATGTAAACATGGGACATATAAACATGATTTTCCAGCATCCTAATTTGCATGAGAAACAAGCTCAACCCTAGTCAATGCAAACAGCAAGAACCAAAATCAATACCAACAACCAATTAATCGCTTCGTTAACAAATATACCTACCGGATTATATAGAACACCCATCATCGAATAATGTCATAGACCTAAGACCATACACATCTGAGCATAAAATTGGAAGCAATATAAGTACAATTAACATTTCAACGAGGTAAATCAAACCCAATAAAGCACAAAGACCATAGGCTCCAACTAAATGATTAATAAAATAATAACAACAATTCAGAACGTAAGCATCCTTAACAAACATCAGTAAGAAGGCTCGGAAGTGCCGCCCCTACTAGGAATTGAAACAAAACCCATAACAGTAGCATCAAAGCACTATACTACTGAATATTAAAGTAAACACGAAGGAAATCATAGATCTCAAACAAAATGTCTGTCTGTCTGTCTAGTCTTCTACTCCTCCTCGGTGGCGGACTCGCCACTCTTCTTGTTATGCTTTCTCGCGTACCTTTGGTTCCTTAAGAACTTTGGATCCATCTGCCCACAATATATTAAAAAAATATTTGATTTTTTAATCAATTACACGATTGAAATAGTTGTATGATAATATAGCAAAAAGGAAACCAAAAAAAAAAAGTACCCCTTTCGTGGAGGCATGGCGGTGCTTGCGGGGCTTCTTGATGCCGTTCTTGTGAGCCTTGTAAGACTGGTTGTGAGCCGTGTGGTTCTTCGACTTCGCCATCTCTGAAAACCAACACACAAAGTTACGCAACAACACAGACGCAGGGAGATATATAGATAGAAAAACATAGCGAGAGGAAAGACCTGTAAGAGGATGTAGATGTGTTGCTCTGCTAGGGTTCGGTTCGGCTGAGCAAATGAGACGCTTTGGGTGCTTTATCTGAAACCCTAATTCTGACTTAAGTCGTGGGATATATCAAACGACGGAATTGCCCTCGTTGGTTTTGTGGTTTTGGGCATCCGTTCAAACTTCAAGTGCTCAACCTTTAGAATCGGTAAGTGGTCTGGTGCGAGCTGAGTTCATGTGAATGGACCAATTAAAAGGCCCATAATCCAACTTTCGGCCTATTCTTCTCAGCTCAGAAAAAGGCCCATATACTTCCTTTGTTTGCACAGATAAAGACACTATTTTAGTAAAGAATAATCATATACGTATAATTTTTTTACAATAATGTTACTTTTATAAGTTATTTTATAAAAATATATCTCATTTAAAATAAAATTGTGTAAAAATTGTAGAAAAAAAAATTATAAATATATAATTTTCATATTATTAATTCTATCATTCTAGTTACCTACTAATACAAATAATGATCGTTTTAAATAATTTCATATATCTCAATCACTTAAATGAACAATAATTTATAATATATCATGTTAGCGAGTGTGACTAAGGACAATAAAACTCAAACGAAGAATATAATTGCTAAACATCGGGAGAGCATGTAAGGTATAAACATAAATCTTAAACATAAGATAATGTATACAGTGATATGATTTAATGTAATATGTAAGATATATTTCACAATAAGAAACTTTACAATCTAGTGGGTTACCTTGACAATGTAAATTTTCTTGTGTATGGTAAACATCTTTCTTTCAAAAGCTTTCAACATAACTCTCTTTTAAAAGTTGGTGATTCAGTTTTAGATTCAATTATGTGTTTATATAAAGTTTTGAATTCCATTCCAGTTGAGATATTGAAATGGAATATTTTCAATATATGATTTCGAGATAGTTATTATATGAATAAATTAATTATATATAATAAACTATATATATTTTATAATAGGAGAACCACCTTTAAGACTCAATCATGGAACCTAAATTTTCGATAGTGTAGCACAACAACTTACTTAAATCGCAATTTGATTTCAAGAGATATCAAACTTGTAACATGGAACTCATGCACACAACTTCGCCCTTACCACTTGGGCAACCCTTATGTGGATATATATTTATATATAAATACATTGATAAAAATGTAGTTATCGATTTGAGCTCCATGAACCCTGCTATCCTTATCATATCACACAGTCCAAAGCCTTTTAAGAGTGACATCACTCTTACAAAACAAAAGGCCTTACATATGCTAGATGTTATTAGATTATAGTCTGATGACGTGATGTAATTTTTTAAATAAAAAATTGGAATTCGAAACCCCTCCCTTAGAAAAAAAATCCATGAGCTAAGCTCTTGGATGGAAAACGGTCACTCGTTGCGATACAGCTCATATCAATTATATCACTAGCTATTCATCATCTCACCTTGTACACTTTACATATTTTAACATTATTTTTTATTTTTATTTTATTTTATTTTTTTATAAACTAACTGAATTGTTCTACTTATCATCCATATACCACATACTTGTTATAGAAAAAATTAAAATAAAATAAAATATGTGATGTGTGGGAATGATAAATAGAATTATTCATACACAAGCCAAAAGGGCCAGAATTATTGCCGGAACAAAACATCCCACATATCCATGCCGATTACTGTTCCAGCACAAATCCTCTGGTGATTCCAACCGGAAAAAAAACAAAACATTGGTCTAGCTTACAAAACTTACTAAATCATTGGGACAATTGGGCTGACAAATTAAAAGAGGTACCTATTTCTAAATTACTGAAACCAGAAGATGTTATTCTTAAAAATACACAAGGAACTAATCCAAAGCCAAGTATAGCACAAGAGTGTATGACCAAATTTAGTTTTTCCTGGCAAAAATTAAGACTTTTTAAATCTACACGACTAATATGGCAGTGGAATATCCTAGCAAAACAAAGTAGGACTTGTATTAGATTTCAACAGCTTTCTGTGCTATGATGAGGAATACCGATATCAATTGTCATCAATATATCCCTGACATATAGACATGATTTTCCAGCATCCTAATTTGCATCAGAAACAAGCTCAACCCTAGTCAATGCAAACAGCAAGAACCAAAATCAAAACCAACAACCAAAATCAACACCACCAACCAATTAATCGTTTCGTTAACAAATATACCCACTGGATTTTACAGAACGCCCATCATCGAATAATTTCATAGACCTAAGACCATACACATCCGAGTATAAAATTGGAAGCAATATAAGTACAATAAACATTTCAACGAGGTAAATCAATCCCAATAACGCGCAAAGACGATCGGCTCCAACTAAATGATTAATAATAATAATAACAACAATTCAGAACGTAAGCATCCTTAACAAACATCAGTAAGAAGGCTCGGAAGTGCCGCCCCTACTAGGAATTGAAACAAAACCCATAACAGTAGCATCAAAGCACTATACTACTGAATATTAAAGTAAACACGAAGGAAATCATAGATCTCAAACAAAATGTCTGTCTGTCTGTCTAGTCTTCTACTCCTCCTCGGTGGCGGACTCGCCACTCTTCTTGTTATGCTTTCTCGCGTACCTTTGGTTCCTTAAGAACTTTGGATCCATCTACCCACAATATATTAAAAAAATATTCGTTTTTTTAATCAATTACACGATTGAAATAGTTGTATGATAATATAGCAAAAAGGAAACCAAAAAAAAAAAAAGAGTACCCCTTTCGTGGAGGCATGGCGGTGCTTGCGGGGCTTCTTGATGCCGTTCTTGTGAGCCTTGTAAGACTGGTTGTGAGCCGTGTGGTTCTTCGACTTCGCCATCTCTGAAAACCAACACACACAGTTACGCAATAACACAGACGCAGAGAAATGTATAGATAGAAAAAGATAGAGAGAGGAGAGACCTGTAAGAGGATGTAGATGTGTTGCTCTGCTAGGGCTTGGTTCGGCTGAGCAAATGAGACGCTTTGGGTGCTTTATCGGAAACCCTAATTCTGACTTAAGTCGTGGTATATATCAAACGACGGAATTGCCCTCGTTGGTTTTGTGGTTTTGGGCATCCGTTCAAACTTCAAAGTGCTCAACCTTTATAGTCGGTAAGTGGTCCGGTGCGAGCTGAGCTCATGTGAATGGACCAATTAAAAGGCCCATAATCCAACTTTCGGCCTTTTCTGAGCTGACTATCCTTCTCAGCTCAGAAAAGGCCCATATACTTCTTTTCCTCGCCACATCTAGTGACACTATTTTTAGTTAAAGAGTAATGATCCACGTATAATTCTTTTACAATTTTTCTATAACTATATTTTAAAATAAGAGCATTCATATAAATTAATGTTAATTTTATAAGTTATTTTACAAAAATATCCCTCTTTTAAAACAAAATTGTATAAAAATTTGTCGAAAAAAAGTTGTAAATGTATAATTTTCATATAGTTAATTCTATCAGTCTGGTCACTTACTAATACAGATAATGATCGTTTTAAGTAATTTTATATCTCAATCACTTAAATGAACAATAATTTATAATATATCACATTAGCAAGTGTGACTAAGGATAATAAAACTCGAACGAAGAATACAATTGCTAAAAAAATATTGATTTCTAGTGCTTTTTAACTTATTTGTGTTGGTTGAGTAATAAAACAAAAACTTTTATTTGGGGCCATAGACCTCATCCCATATTACAATGCCAACACAGATCTCCACTCCCTTAATATGATCAAAAGCATTATGGTTGCTGCCCATTGAGCCACCCTATGTAGTTTGTTTGGATTGGTTGAGACTATGCATGACAAGCTTAGTGCGAAAAGAAGGCAAGTAGTGTGTGATGTGAAAAACCTACCCAATATCAACTAGTACTAGGGTACTCAACTACTCCCATTTGGCACTCCTTTGCTCATTGAGAAACATCATTGCAAGAATAACTTATTTTCACTTTGTTATGCTATGGTCCATCTATTTATTGTTTTTAACAAACTCCAGCGTTAAGATGTGATGATGAACCCGATGAAGGACACTACATAGTTTTTAACGATTTTAAGGAAAATGTCCATGACAGTTCAACAAACCTTTTTGCTGTCACTACATCTTTGGAGGAGATCCATGTGGTTTCTTTATTGTCTGCCCAAATAAATTATTATCTAACGGTGTGTATCAAAGTGTGAGCTTATATATATATATGTTACTAACCAACTAAATACCAACTATGGTTTAATGGTTCTTGGATTACTAATTAATTTACTTGGTGGTTTAACAATTAACATGCATTGGGTATTTACCTTAAACTATTGATATTAGTTGCTTAACAATTATTTTATTCAAACTCATCTCAATATCTAAAAACTACGAACAAACACACTTTTTAAATTTTAATTTTTAAAATTTTCATCTAATAATTACTTAGTCATTATAATTTTTCCAAACTTCTCAATAAAATACAAAAAAAAAAATAATTCAATTTTTTCAAATATCAAAACAAAGATAATATTTTAATTTTATAATATTTAAATTCAAATTTTTCTCTCTTATTTTTTAAAACTCTATAAGACATATTAATTCAAACTATTTCATTACTATTCACAAATTATCTCATTATTCAAATCAGTCTTAGTAAAATGCAATTAATGGGTAAATTATAGTTTTGCAAAATCTATAAAGAATCTAAATTATTTTATTAAAAATAATTACTTAAATGTTATAAAAATGTTTTACATACTAATTATTTGAACAAATATTTAAAATATATCATATTGTGATTTAAAATAACAAAAAAATATCTCCTCTCCTGAATCGAAACAAACGACAGCGAAGCAATAGTTTCCCAGTTGTAAACTTATAACCCGAACCGTCTGCACGAGAAACAACCTCTACCGTAGTCCCAACTCCCAAGTGAAATAAATGACAGCGATGCAGTTGTTTCCCAATCGTAAACTAATAACCCTGAACTATCTGTACAAATACAAAACACTCACAAACACCGACGCCCCCATATTCCTCGCCATCCTGAGTTTTCCATGCCTTCCTCCATTCCTCTATAGCCTTTTAGCTCTCCTATATATAGTCAAACCTAGATTGGATCTTTGCTCGATCTGGGTCTTTAGTGTTCCGTACCCCGTATCGATCTGGTTCCTTTTCAGACTGTATTCCGACGTATTCCGCCCATTCTTCTGAAGCTTTAAGTATTTTGGTTGAGAAAGACAGACAGCTATGTTCCTCATTGATTGGTTCTACGGCGTGCTCGCATCGCTTGGCCTGTGGCAGAAAGAGGCTAAGATTCTTTTCTTGGGTCTTGACAATGCTGGCAAAACCACTCTTCTTCACATGTTGAAAGACGAGGTGGGTTGTGTTTTGTTTTTACCTATTGCTCTCTATTTATCGTCCATTGATAGTTATTATGTTTTTCCTAAAATGTTGGAAATCGGGTGACTGTTTTTCGGCAGAGACTAGTGCAACACCAGCCAACCCAGCACCCTACTTCGGAGGAGCTGAGCATTGGGAAAATCAAGTTCAAGGCTTTTGATTTGGGTGGCCACCAGATCGCTCGCAGAGTCTGGAAAGATTACTACGCTAAGGTATATTCGATTTGATTTCTTTCCTTTTGTCTTGGCTGACTTAAAACGCAACTAAATATGATCTATGATTGCTTGTTTTAGATTTTTCTTTGGTTTTTAGATAATATTATTGGATTGGGACTCTTTCTTGATCCGCAGTAAAATTTAGAAGTGTATCTGGCCGTCATATTCTTTTGAAACATCTTATAATGTACATATCATGTATTGGCTATATTTTTTCATATGTGAAGATGAGAAAAATAAGAGGAAGTAGTGGGGCTATATTTGAATGTCATTTATAGACGTTCGAATCTTAGAATCTGTTTATTTTGGTAGAGGTTATTTGAATGAACTGCTGGAAGCTAAGTAGATCTTGCCGTGCCCCTACAAGTTCAATATTACTTTACTGTGGCTTTACTATATGTGTTAAGTCGGGTGATCTAGTATACTGTTCGTTTGGCAGTTTATTCGTTATTTTTTTACTCGAATGCCTCAATGACAGAATCCCTTCTTTGTGGGTTTGTTCTGCTAATTGCAAGTGCATTAAACTATTAATGGCTCCTGCTTTATTTCCTTGTGTAGACATGAAAATTGCTTTGTTGCCTTCTTTGCATGTGATGTTTCATCCAACGGTCACCCGAGTTTAATTTAGAAAACAGCAAAAGCATTGCCTGGTCCCATGGCCCCCAGTTTAGCGTGCTATGCCTCATAATCCCAGATAAATCCTCGCTATGTTTGTGTGATCCATTGGAGGCAAACATTGACAGTGAATATTTTGCTGATAGCACCTTTTTTTGTTGTTTCTGGAGGTGTTTTAATAGTATTTTTCTATACATGATTCCTTCAAAAAGTTCGACATGGCTTTATGGAAAGCAGTTTCATGGAGATGTCAACTCAGGTGGGAAAGAGAAGCCATAGATTTACTAATCCCAGATAAATCCTCGCTATGTTTGTGTGATCCATTGGAGGCAAACATTGACAGTGAATATTTTGCTGATAGCACCGTTTTGTTGTTTTTGGAGGTGTTTTAATAGTATTTTTCTATACATGATTCCTTCAAAAAGTACGACATGGCTTTATGGAAAGCAGTTTCATGGAGATGTCAACTCAGGTGGGAAAGAGAAGCCATAGATTTACTACAAAGGATTACCTCTCAGCACAAATAATTTTGGTTCTTAAGAAGAAACAGTTTGAGAGGGTTCAATTGTCCATGCCAGTGTCACTCAGGACAATGGCAGCTTCTCATCTATGCCTCCTAAGGGAGCAATACGGCCTTAGGCACCAGTTGCAAATGGGGTTGGTACTTCTGTCTAGGGTTTGCTTTTAGTTGAAGATGGGGTCCCTCCAGGGTCTTGGGTACTTTGGAAGAAACTGTCGAGCCTCTTTTAGAAGATGCAAACGGGGTAACAGAAGGTAGGGCTTCTTCTATATCTCCTGAGGGAGTAGTAGGGTTTGACAAAGTAGATGGAGGGGATGAACCTGTAATGGTGACAGAAACAATGGACAACAACTATATAGTTGTCGAGCAATCATATGGTGGGAAGGAAATTATCGGTTTGTCTTTGGTGCCTTGTGTGGAGAAAGGTTTAGAGTCGGGAGTGCAATTGGGTACTATGTTTGGGGATAATGTTGTTTCCCTGGTTTCTCTTCCTCCGATAAACGGTATAGTGGGTTCACCATTGGATTGGGTTCTGAATAAAGTTAACGGGTTTCAGCAAATCCTGGGGCTTTCACATGGAGGATATGAAGACGAATTTAAAGCACTACTCATTGCGATTGAGGTGAGCCACATGCATGAAACCAAATCAAATTTTAAGAAGCAAAGAGTTAAAGCGTCTTTCATGGGCAATCAACTAAAATGCTAAGGGAGGTAACTCAAGTTAAGGGAAGATTAAAGGGAGGACATTGTGAAGACGTTCTCGTAGTGTGATTTTCGTGTAGAGGATTAGTTTTATTGGAACCAAGGGGCTGGGGTTGGGGAGGTGTGTTCCATTCCAATTCGGGCTTGAAGTATTTTGGGTAGTGTTTCATGGGCTTTTTGGGTCATTAGGGGCTCTCTAGTATGGGCTAGGTATTTTCTTGTATACGTCCAGTGTACTTGGTTTACTCCTATTGATATATATAATATTTTTACTTATAATAAATAAATAAAATTCTAGAACCGTAAATTTAAAGAATACTTATTGCCTGATTTGCTCTTTGTTTCATGATTGATTCTCAAATTCCAAGTAATTTGCAGCACCTAATATATGCGAATCTCTGACTATAGTACCATCCCAAGCACAAGTTGTCCTGATTCCAGTAGTGGTATTGAATTCATTTTATCCAGCATCAATATACCTGGTCTGTGTGACTGAATAAATGAGAGAAGTTCGTTCATGCAGTCCTTGGGTTTCTAGATGTCCTACAGTTTCACACCCCGTTCTTTTGGACTCAATTATAATAGTAAATTGATTTGACCTTTGCACTTTTGGAATGTATAACATGCCAGAGAATAGAATGCTGACCACATGTTTTTCATGTCCATGAACAGGTGGATGCAGTGGTTTACCTCGTCGATGCTTATGACAAGGATAGGTTTACGGAATCAAAGAAGGAGCTGGATGCCCTCCTTTCAGATGAATCCCTAGCTAATGTTCCATTTCTTGTGCTTGGTAACAAGATTGATATTCCCTATGCAGCTTCAGAAGATGAGCTACGCTATTCTCTTGGGCTGACGAATTTCACAACTGGCAAGGGAAAGGTGAATCTTATAGAGCCCAGTGTCCGTCCTCTAGAAGTTTTCATGTGCAGTATTGTTCGCAAGATGGGTTATGGTGACGGCTTCAAGTGGCTCTCCCAATATATCAAGTAGAAGTAGAGTAGGGGGATAACAAAGTTGCTCTGTATTCAGGTGGTAACCTTTCTGAAAGTAATTATTTTTTAATTCAATTTCTATTTCCTTGCCTCTTTTGTTGGCTTTATTTTGTTATCACTGGCGTTTATGGACAGAATCATAACTCAGAAAAACACTTTGTTACGGTTCAATTTTACTTAATTGGGGTTTATGGAATGCTCATGATGTGCTTTCAAAAATGAAAAATTGGTATTGAGGACTAAACAACTGCAGAAATATTTTATCCATACAACGTCCAATTTGCAAATTTCCATTTGGAAGGATTGCGGATTCATTTGCTTTCCTTCTGTTTTTCGAAAATGAAACTGTTCCTTCTTGATGTTTTGTTCTGTGGATGGTATGTAATGTCTTGCTAGTTTCATAGAACATGGTTCTCTAGTCATAGTCAATAAATCAAGGGTAGTTTTTTCAAGGAGCAATTGTCCATTTGTTTTGTCAAAAGATAACTATGAGTAATGAGCATGAAACAAATCAGGGAGCTAAGTATTGGCATGAGAGATTTCTCTGAGGAGGCACTGGCCTCGCAGTAATGCTTGTTTAGAGCTTTGGTAACGGGGATACCAACACAGTAGACCAAGTTGGTCATGGAAATCAGTTTTTCTTCTATGCTGCTCTATCTTTTACCTAATTTTAATGATACTAGACTTTGGCATATTGGTCATAAACCTGTACTCCAACCCGCTGCTACACATTTATTCCATTTACTGTACTAGTTTCGAGTTTCAACAATGGACCATGCTACGGCCACCGTTGGGGGCTCCCGTTAGGTCAAATATTTTTTTTCTGTTTTTGTTTTTTTTTTTACATCATTTTTTTTATACTTTTTAATATTTAAAAAAATATAAAAAAATCACAATAATATTAAAAAAAATTTTCTTAACCATTAAGAAAAAAAAAAAAAAAAACTGGGAGCGGTAGCTCCCGATCCCCCAACGGGGGGTTTAGCATTTTCCTTCAACAATTTACCACAGCCTAGTCACACCCACCACGTAGCACGATATCTATCCATTTATATCACTGCTTTCTTTAAATAAGTACAGATTGTGAGCTAGTTTTCCATTAAAATAATTCAGAGTAACAAACTATAATGCTATACAACCAACCACAGCGGCACCACAATCCTGACTGACGATGCTAGCGGTCTGCCCATTAATAGTTATTTTTTTTAATTATTAAATTAAAAAAATTAAAATGCATGAACAATAAAATTGGATAGTAAGTTTTGAAAGTGAACATTTTTCAAAGAATAAAGACAATTCTCTTTTTGAGTTTTTCAAGAATTGTAGGGATGGATGGTACCACAAACTTATTTATTTCATTTTTTTAATTTCTATGAATCGTATTAGTTGCAATTAGGTGTATACCACTATTTTTTCTTGGAAAAAATCTAGTTGCAAGTACAATTGTACACTAATCTGTACATAAATTTAATGTGATTGGTCAAAAAGTAGATTTCATTGAAAACAATGTTAATTTAAATTTTGAATATAAATGAATCAGTATTAATACGCAGATTAATACGCGAGTTTGCTTGTATGTAACAAAACTCTTTTTCTTATATCTTAAAGTACTTTTTATTAATAAAAAATTTGCTATTAGTGAGAAAAAAGAAAGAAAGAAAAGAGAACCCTTTTTTTAGTTATATGTATAAAAAGGCTAGTGAGAAACCCTTTTAAAACAGTCCTTTTGACTCGTCATCGTAAGGAGTTGGGGACAGGCTCCACACCAAGAGGGCGAGGCAAAGAGAATTGGTGGTTGGTGGAAAGTGAAGAGTTATAGGCCTAACAAGAGAAATGGTAGAACAACTGAGGATTACTGCTCACATTTTGTACTGAATTATTTTTTTGTTTTTTTATTTTTACTTAATAGTTAACAAAGTATTTTTTAATGAGCTTGTGAAGTTTGTTTTATTTTTAAAAATGATTAAATGGGTTTTAAAAAGCGGTAGAAGTCTCGGTGGCCCTAGCACCATTATGATAAAGCTACTTTTTTATTCAATAAAGCTATATTCTTTAGAGTGATACTCGCCCTATACAAAATTACAAATAGTCATTTTCTACCTCGTTGATCTGCTGTTTGTTCGCCCTTGTCTAGTGGATGGGTGGACTTTTGAACCAATTGCCTATATGCTTCGTCCAGCAAAACCTCCAAATAGACAAACCCATAGATCCATCCCAAATCTTCAAATCTATGCCCTAAACCTTTGTATTAAAATCCCAAAATGTAAATCAAATTTTAAGTACATAGGTCCAACCAAAAATTAAAAAAATAAATAGTGAAGAACAACTTACCCATAGCCATTGGTCATGTCTTGGCTGTAGATCTCACAAAGATACAGACAACCAAACCATGATCGTGGGTTGCAAAAACTCACGGTCATGACTTGGGATCTATGCAAACCCACGATTAAGAGATGACCGTGGGGCTCTAAAGGCCCATAATACCACCCATGGCCAAGTCGTGGCTATGAGTTGTGGAGACCAATGGCCATGGTTATGTGTCTCTCGAGTACAACTAATTCAAGTGACCCATGACCATGGTTTGCAAGAAGAAAGCTAGAAGAGGTGAGAAGAAAGAGGAGGATAATGAAAGAAGAAGAAAACTGAAGCTATTGAGCGACAAGAGAGACCAAGAATATGGGAGAGAATGGAAATGTGGTAATTAGGTTTTTTTTTTTTTTTTTTTTTTTCGATTTATATATCATGGGGCAAGTGGGTAGATACCCATATCCGTCACCCGCTCGCTTGATCTTATTTTAAAATGAATTTGTCCGTCCCAGGTAATGGACGTTCTTTTGCCAGTCATTTTTATTAGTCAGACAGATCAGATTTCGAGAACCTGTCATCTAGCTCGAAAATATAATTTTATAAATTTATAAAAACCATTAAGTTTATTTTATAAAAGAAATAATTTTATAATTTATAAAGTACACGTCACTTAATAAAATGATTTTTTTCTAAGATTTTAATCTAAGTGAAATTTCACTTATGTCATTATATATTACTTATTTATGATTGAATAATGTTAGATACTATATTCTTATTTTATTTTTATATATTCAAATATTTATATATAATATATAATTAATTTTAAAATAATACAACAAAACATTATCGATATAAAAAAATTTCATTCTAACATCTTAAAAAAATTGAAACGAATCTTCAAAACTTTGATTTATAGCTTTAATTTTCCCCGACGGCCTGAGGTCCTTCCACGTAATCACAAACATTGTTGCCACTAGTTTCCTAATCGACGGCTGGTAAACCCCTAATGACGCATACCAGCCAATCAAATTCTCCCACGCGAGAGATCAAAATCAACAACCGGTTATTCTCGGTCACCGTTCCGACCTTCCACTGGCGCATAGAGGCACCAACTACCAAGCTCGCATACGGCATACCCCCGGGCCCCACCAAACCCTCGCTCACCGGACAAAACCGGTCATCAACCTCCACCTCATCAACCTCTTTAATCATGGTAAAAATATCATAAACCGCCCGGAAAAGTAATTCAAAAACCGGTGGGGAAGTAATCTCTTGTTTTCCTTCGTTTTCATCAATTTTTCTACCAAACCAATCGCAGCTCCTTTTCTTCGAACTCCAAACTTACAACCGATTTTCGGTGGGAGATACGGTCTGAATCGGTGTGCCAAATCTCTTGGAGAAAACATGTTCCTTGTCGACTGGTTCTATGGAGTTCTGGCATCGCTGGGTCTCTGGCAAAAGGAGGCGAAGATCTTGTTCCTTGGTCTTGATAATGCCGGAAAAACTACCTTGCTGCACATGCTAAAAGATGAGGTTCTTCCTTTTTGACTCTATTATTTATACATTTTCTCAGTGACAACAAGATACTAAACAGTCATTTAATTAACAAAAAAAGATTCTTTGTCCTTCTCTTGGAGTTGTTTGCAGAGATTAGTTCAGCATCAACCGACGCAGTACCCAACGTCGGAGGAGCTGAGTATTGGGAGGATAAAGTTCAAGGCTTTTGACTTGGGTGGACATCAGATTGCTCGCAGAGTCTGGAAGGACTATTATGCCAAGGTTTTCATTTTAATCTCTGTTCTTTTATTACATTTCTTCTGCAACTAAGCAAATACTACTTCAACTCGTTATCTATTTTTATGTTTGTTTGGTCTGTTTACTGGGCATTTCTTTTTTGATTGTCTTTTCCCCTGTATTTCGTTTTCTCAATTCTTCATTTATATATGCAACCTTGTCGATCAATCTTATAAAAAACTCACCCTAAACCCGCACATATCGATTCCAGGATCAGTGGTGGGATGGTGGCTGTTATAGATTATTGGAATCCACAGTGGGGTTGTCGCACAATTGTTCATATAGGTGCCTGGCTGACAGCTTTTATGCCTTGTTACATGTATTTGGTGGTCGAACTATATGAAAAGAGCATGAGGAATTTTTTTTAATATGAAATTTAGTGGAACAATCGTCTTTCGATTATTCTTCCATACTTGTAATTCACCACTTGGGGGGGAAGCAGTAGATGGCAGAGAAGATAGAGGAGCCTATATGTTGAATGAGCATGGAAATAGGCTTTCTATTTGGGGAAAACCTTTATTATGTTGAGACTTGCATGGACTTCTTTAGACTTCGTGGTTTCTTTTATTCTCCATGTAAAATATATAGATGTAAAGAAACAAGGGATTTACTTAAAGTATATTTCCGACATGCCCCCGTCATATAGTTTCATCTTATCAACCTAAGCTACACAAATACATCCCACAAGAACAAAGACTCAGCTGGTGACCTGGAAAACTCCATTTCAGCAACAGAAGCTTCAAGAATATTTTCCTAAAGTTGTATTCTGTTATTGACAGCTAGTGTAATAGCTTTTATTCCCTGTGTTTTATTTCTTTCTCGTGTGTATATCTACCTGAGCTTGTGTCTATAAAAGGATACCTACACAATGTAAATGCATACTAGATGCAATACAAATGAATTCCAAAATGCCTCCTCTTTTTTCTTGCTCTATCTTGATACATATTAATTTTAGGTGCTTGTTGCTCGTGTCAATTGCAATCAAAATCTTGGCATCTTGTGTATATTTTAATGCCAACCGACTTCCAATTATTATTCTTGTTGAATTACTCCTGGTTTAGAAGGCACAAAAGGCCAATCCCAATCAATTTGTGGTGTTGACGGGGTGGTACATGGAAAGACCAGACTGAACTTCTGTGATGGGATTGGTACCTTACTAATCATTTGATTCTTTTATCATGGAGGTGGATGCCGTGGTGTACCTGGTCGATGCTTATGACAAGGAGAGATTTGCAGAGTCAAAAAAGGAGCTTGATGCACTACTCTCAGATGAATCGCTGGCAAATGTCCCGTTCCTTATCCTAGGAAACAAGATTGACATACCTTATGCTGCCTCAGAGGATGAATTGCGGTATCATATGGGCCTGACCGAATTCACCACGGGTAAGGGAAATGTTAATTTGAGTGACTCCAACGTCCGCCCCCTTGAGGTTTTCATGTGCAGCATTGTCCGGAAGATGGGATATGGTGAAGGTTTTAAGTGGCTCTCTCAGTACATCAAGTAGGCAGAGAGAATATATATTGTCTATGGTAGTTGCCTTTGTTTTTAGCCGGAGTGTGTTTTCTACCTGTTTCTTTGGTAGCATAGATAAGCTGTGTGTTTTTTTTTTCTCACTCTGTATTGGTATCTAAATTGCAGAACTAATAAAGGGATTGAGGTTCAGTTAAGAAATAGTAATGTCTACTGAAGGTGAACGCTAAACTCCCCAATGCAATTCGTTTCCCCTTTCAATTTTAATTGGGAACAAAAATTTTGTGGTATGGTCAATTGAATTGGTTCTCATGCTTAGACAATTCTCTCTCTCTCTCTCTCTCGACCTTCATGATACAGGAAACTGAACTAGTTTTAGAATGGGTTTTCATATCTTTGACCAAATAACTTATTGGTCGCTGATGTTGCACTCTCAAGCATGATTTTTTAGTTTATTGCAATAGATATTTATCAAAAAAGAAAAAATAAATAAGTTTATTTGCTATGGTCCACTTCCACAGACAACTTCTTGTGACTGTAATTTAATGCAATGTAGAGCATCGTTTGTTTTACTTTCTTACCAACACCAAACCGTTGACCTTCAGAATGATCACGTGTGCTGGCCTAATCCCAAAGGCTTCAAGGAGCGCTGCCTCTTTGCTTATGGCTGAGCCTTTGACGCTTTTTCTTTGGGCATGGATAAATATAGGAAAATACCATATATACTTACGATGCGTTAATTATTGAAAATGATGAAAATTTTAAATTTTAAAATAAGAAATTTAAATTTTAAAATATATAATATCGTTCATCAAATTATACATACATGTAATATTACTCTTATACGTAGAGGTCATGTCACAATTATTATTATTATTATTATTATTTGCTGAATTTTCAGCTAACTAGGATCATTACTTAAGAATAATGCTTTATTTTAAATTTGTATTAAAATAATCTGTCAAGATTCATAGTTTATTTTCCTATTTTATATATTCCATGTCTTGTTTGATAATATGGTAAGAGCCTTTTTTTTTTTTTTCCCTTCTAAATTAACTGATTTTTCACGTAACGACGCAATGCTTACATTAAATAGATCTTAAAACAATTATGCTCGTGAAAATATGATAAAGGATATTAGGAATTTCTTGAACACATTTCTAAATTGGCAAACTAGAAAAATTCATTGAGATCTAAATCGATGCCTACGTTCAATTGCACAGTGGGTAGTATCCAATAACCTTTACGGAAACATATCCCTCATCTCAATTCTCCCTTGGCTCCTAGACTTCGATAGTGGTAAAACACCCCACATCTATAATATTCTTCTTGTCTATAATGTACTAAATGTATGGGTTGATGAACAATGCTTGTAATCTATTCTCTAGAAATGAAGCACTATTTGCAGGGAAAAAATAAAAAACTGGGAAATGCCTCTGAGTCGTGAGTTTTATGCTCACAGCGCATGTCAGTGGTACATCATGATGTTACTGTGTCGTTGTAAATGTGGAACCTAAGGAATTGTAGAGTTAAAATCTCAGCAGATGTAGGCTGTAGACTTGCGGCCTTTGAATACGCATGAAAATTCATTGTTACCGTGTTTTTCATCACTAATTTAGATGCAGCAGCAGTGGAAAAGCTGTATTTCGTTTACCATATCTTAAGATCCATTGATCATTGACCAACATCACTCATTAGGGAAAACCAGCCTTCCTGAGTGCGTGAAATTGAATTAATGGTAAAATCAATACTTTCGAATTTTTCATATTTTTTTACAAACCAATATCGGAACTTCAAAATACTCGCAATTAGGTACCTTCGTATAATTTTCTGTTTGAAAACTACCGGATGTACCTAATTGTGAAGTTTTTGAAGTTGGGATACTACATTTCAATTTGTAAAAACGTGAAAATGTAGGAACTAAAAGAATTGAAAGAAAGTTACCCTGATTTCATGGCCATGGCCCATGATAAGGCTGCAGCCACACATTGTTTGTACCACTTTTAATCTCAAACAGACTGTTTTCTTCTAATTTGTCTGATGTAGACATCCTAAACACAAGTGATTACTAGATCTTGTGTCCAAAAAGCACTAACTGGAGTGATCAAAAGCCAAAAGAGAAGTTAAGAACCCACAAGAAGATGGCTGAACCCATGACCCCCTCAATCTTAAAACCCTTGCAAAGGGTCAAAAGTGCAAACTCACCTTAATCTAGGCATTTACAACATTTACAGAGTACAAGAGCACAGAACCACTCTTTTTGGATTTTATTATCACTCACCATCAACAGCCAGACTCCCCGTGAAACCTATTTCTGCAGAACCTGTATCCGGACGTACTTCATGTACCAATGTACGTATCAGGGTCACGAAGCCCTTCATATTCAAGCTGCAGAAAATAATATCAGATTGATTAATTGTTCCACCAAATTGAATAGTAACACCAATAATCCCCATGCGATCTACCTACCCTTGCTTGGTTATGGGTTAACTTCATCCTCCGATATTCTTCTTGTGCTTTCTTTGATCGAAACATAGCCTGAACCCTTACAACAGATCTATCAACACGATCTTCAGCTTGCTTCCGGCTAGCTCGATAGAAGTCCTCCTCTGTATCACTTTCCTGATTCTGACATGAATCTGCTTCAATTGGATCAACACGAAGACCACGAAAACCTTTTCTCTTCAAACGCCAACGTAAGATTGCTTTCTCGAGCACCCCAACTGACCAAAGAATTTTACGGTATTGCCTCCGCACTTGATAGCCACGGAAAATAGCCTGCATTGGGAAAAATGCAGTCAAAAATCTTTTTCAAGAATCTCTGATGTCAATAAACCCCACCATTTACACTTTTGGTTACAAGCTCGATTGATGGCTAACTACTTTGACCATGGTTTTTTTGTTTTTTTTAAGAATCAGGTGAACTGTGTTAATTGTAAGTAACTTGGCCGTCTTGTTTCATGGACAACACCTACTTTGACCCAAAAATTACAATTTCAATGGCCAAAGTTCCAAACATTTGAGGCCTCTATTGTTACATTGTGAGCTAGCCAGGTTGTTGTGGGATGATATCTTCAACCAGACTGGTGTGGCAACGTTCATATTGCCGTTGTGTGGAAAATAATTCCTCATTATATCATGTGGTGTCTTTGGATGGAAAGAAATGGCAGGTACTTCAAAGACAGGGAGTGTGTTAAAACCCCTAGAAAAGTAGCCTCAGGACAAGCCTCGACACTGCCCTTGGGAGGCAAGGCCAGCTTATATGCATGCCTTGGCCCGTGCCGTGACACACACAGGGCGCCCAGCATGCAGGCCAGTGAGGTTAGTAGCCGCGCACAGCCCAACGCGCGGCCATGCACGGGCCCCTGCGCTCGCTCCTGTGCGGATGCATGTGGTAGGACCCCATGAAGAGAGAGCCAGTCTAGCCCACCCATGGGCTCATGCATGCCATGGGCCAACTTGGCTCATGCCAACTATGTTATTACTTATTGTTTATTTTAATTTTAATTATTTATTTTCCAAGGGACCTATTGTGGGTTTCCAAGTTGTAATCCTTATAAATAGGACCCTTAGTTTTTGCATTCGCATCTTTTGACAAATTCCCTAGAGGAGGATTATTTTGTTTAGGAGATCAACAATCGGTGCAAGGCACTTGGGCTTTTTGGGTGCAATTCGTGAATTCCAAAGAGAGGATCACACCTTGCAATTCGTGAATAGGTGTGATTCATTTATCTTGATCTTGCAACTTGGTGCAATTCGTGAATCCAAGTTGTTGTTATCCTTATTTTTATCAAGTTATCAATTCATGAGGTATATTTCAACTATTGTGCAATCCGTGAATTATTAGTTGATTTGTTACCTTTTGTTCATTCAAGTTCTTAAGTATTTTACTTTGTTCTTGAGTGTTCATCATTTTGTTCTTGGTGTTCATTCTTCCATTGCTCATTTGATCCTTCCATACCCTCATTCTTGACCACTAAAGTGTTTGCCACCTCCCATAAATTCTTCCCATCATCCAACTTGCCCTAGCCGAAGTCCACTTCCCATACTTGGCTTCCATCTATATTCGGCCACCATAATATTTCCTCATGCCATTTTGCCTTAGCCGTGAGTCTCACTTACCATAAGTGGCTTGCCCATAAATCCTTCCCTCCACAAAACCCTAGCCGCCCACCTCAAGCCCCTATAAGGTAATTCTTTCCTTCTAGGAGTCTTTACTCCCTCTAATTTTAAATCCCTTAATTTAAGGAATTGGCAATCATATTCAGTCCCTTAAATCACTCTTCCTAAAATCTCTTTAGTCAACCATTGACTTGCCATCCTAGTCCAAATTTGAATTCCCTTCTTCCCTCAAAGATTCCCTTCATCTTGCAAACCTTCCATATCTATTTCCAAATCATCCAACCCTAGCCAACCCATCAAACTCCCCAACCCTAATCCTAGCCAAAACTAAATCTCTCCACTTACCTAAAGAGATTCCTTCCATCTTAGAATCCTTCCATATCCATTCCTAAACCAATCAAATCTAGCCAATCTTCCAAAGACCACGTCAACCCTAATCCTACCATACCCATTTCGGCTACCCTAGTTGCCTTACAACCAAAACCCTAATTTCCCAACCTAACCCATGGCAACCCTAATTGCTTCCTATCCAAACCCTAGCCAATCACACAATCTCGCCAACCCTATCCCATTCCCATAGTCCACGGCAACCCTAGTTGCCTCCAACCCGTAACCCTAGCCTCATCTCATCCACAACAACCCTAGCCTCCATCAACTAGGCACCTCACTCAAGAACAAGTCTCTAGCCGCCCACATTGATTTTCCCTCCCTAGACACTTAGCCTACCCAAGTTCATTATCATCTTCGTCATTCAATCAAACACCAACCCTTTGTGGAAGGCCAAGCAAATTGGCAAGGTCACTCGGTCATCATCCTCACCAAGGCAAGCTTGTGGTCCTTAGTGTTAGGGACAAGACCGGGGTCCCTAACAGCATGGCCGCGCGCGCCCTTGCATGCGCCCCATGCCGCACGCCAGCGAGGTTAGTGGCATGCCTTCGCAGGCATGCCATCCAGCGCACGGCTCCAGCCCGTGTCTTGCAGGCTAGGCCAGTGGCATGCCCACCAGGCATGCCATCCAACGCATGGCTCCAGCCCATGCCTTGCATCTTCAACGCCTAGGCCACTAGCCTGGGCCATGCAGCACACACACATGGCTCACCACCAACAGGCCCTTGCATGGCACCATGCCATACCAAACCATGTTGTGCCACCTAATCATGGACCAGCCCGAAGGCCACCATGCACCATTCTAGCCCACCATGGGCTCATGCATGCCACAGCCAACTTGGCCCATGCCACTATGTTATTTCTTTTTTATTTATTTTATTTTTCTTTATTTATTTCCAATGGACCTATTGGGGGTTTCCAATTTGTAACTCTTATAAATAGGACCCTTAGTCTTTTCTTTTACATCTTTTGACAAATTCCTTTTGGATGGCTTTGTTCTTGAGATCATCTATTTCGGTGCTTAGCACTTGGGCTCTTTGGGGTGCAATTCTTGAATTCCTAAGAAGAGAATCACACTTTGCAATTCATGAATAAGTATGATTCAATTTATCAATCTTATTAGTATTATTCATTCACTCTCTTGTCTTCCATTTTCTCTCCATTGATCTTATTATTTTATGTGCATTGTTCTTGAATCGTTCTTGAGTTGTTCTTAAGAATACATTGTGTTCTTCGGTTGTTCATTGCCACAATCCACCATTTGCCTCATTTGATCCATCCAAACACTTAGTGTTGCTCACTATAGTGTTTGCCCAAGCCCCCATTCCATAAATAGCCTTGTGGCCACTTCCATAATACCCTAGCCAAATCCTCACTTACCATACATGGCACTACCATCTTTACCCTACTTCCATCCCAATTTGCCCTAGCCGAAACCCTCAATTCTCCATAAGGAAACTCTTTCCTTTTAGGAGTCTTGACTTCCTCCAATTCAAATCCCTTAATTTAAGGAATTGATAATCCTCTTCAATTCCTTAAATCTCTCAAGTCAACATTGACTTTCCAAACTAGCCCAAACGAATCCTCAAGGATTCCTACCACTTAGGAATCTTTTAAAAACCCTTACACTCATCAATTTCGGCAACCCTAGTTGCCTTACAATGTGAAACCCTAGACTCCATCCATCTTGGCGCCAACCCTAATTCCCATTAGCTAATTTCGGCAACCCTAGTTGCCTCATACCCGAAACCCTAGCCTCACCATCTCTCATCAACCCTAGCAACTTGGCACCACACTCAAGGGACAAACCCTAGCCGTCCATAGTGAATTGCAAGCCCTAAACACTTAGCCTGCCCAATTCTACCATCATCTCCATCATTCCACCTCCCAAACACCTACCCTTTGTTGAGGCCAAGAAAGTTGGCAAGATCACTTGGTCACCAACATTACCAAGGCGAGCTCGTGGACTTAATGTTTAGGGACAAGATTGGGATCCCTAACAGAGTGTTCCTTGGACAAGTTGAAGAGATTCATTTTCAACACTTAATCTTCTTGGGCTTCTGTCATTGATTGTAATGGGGCTAGTTTTCATAATTTGCTTGTACCTATCACTAGTGCTTAGTGGTTGCTAGGTGTATTCCGTGTATGCATCCTGTCTACTTAGGCTATGCCTTTTTCTATCAATAAAGTTTTATTCGTATAAAAAATTTGAGGCCTCTATCATCCACTGTCAACTATGTCAGAAGAAGAAAGGGAAAATAAGGCTTACTTGAATTTTGATAGTATTACGACGCAGGTTAAGGAATCCTTTGCGGATTTTCCATGTGCGGAACCTATATTGGATACGGGCAGCAGCTGCTATCTTTTTTCGTGACTCGTACTTGCGAAAGGCATGTTGAATCTTCATTGCTGCAACTATACCGCGTGCTTCAGCCTCTGGAACGGAAAGCTCAACTTCTTGGGTCCGTAGTTTTAGAGTGTGCTCCCTGAATGCAGACTGTATACGCGCGGCAGCTTCAGCAGCTGTCCGATAAGCTGCCAATGTATCTTTTAAGTACAGCTGATCCTCAGTCAGGTTTTCAGCATTTAATGTATTGGCTGAGGTAGTATCAAGGGAACCACTGGCATTTCCAGCTATGCTCATATCATTGAACTGTTCAACCAAGGCCTTTTCTGAAAGATAAGCTGCTAAGCCATCGTACCCATTCAAAGATGCAAGATCAGCAGCAGTGCGTCCACCAGGGTTTTCTGAGGTAGGGTCCGTGACCAAGTTTGGCTTTGCACCAGCAGCTAAAAGGACGGCAATCATTTTCTCCCTGCACATTGCAAATTTTAGAAATACATAATCCAAGATTGCATGCCCATTTTCAAAACCACTACAAAAGGTATAAATATGCTCTGAAATCAGGGATGTTTGCAGTATAGGTGTAGGCAAGAAACTGTGTTAAGCTTACATAAATCAACTCGAGACTTATTTATGTTACAAATACATGCAAAAAATCAACACTAGTAAAAAGAGAAAAAAATCTGACATAAAAAAATAGAGCAAGCTCAAGCTCTCTAGGGTGATGAAAAGGGGACAGGAAAAAGTTTTAATGCGAAAGCTCCAAGAGGCAAATAGGACATAGAAAATCCAACTGGTGATGTATATGACAATTGACAAATAAAAGAATTACCTTCCATAATATGCTGCCCAATGAAGAGCTGTCCATCCATGTTTATCACGAAAATCCAATGATAAGCCTGACCATGAAAATAAATAAATAGCCCATGTATATTCAAGGATGGCACATAAATGTATTGCAGCTTGACCTTGGACATCATATTCAATGGTTTTGGAGCCTTCAGCAACTCTTTCTAGCAGCCACTCCCTCAGTCTGTTTTTTAAAGTGAGTTCAAACAGCACGTCTTTGGCTTGTGGAAATGAAGGTTTGTTGTCTTCAATTGACTTGATAAAATGGGTCCAAGCAAGAGATATGTTGGAGGTTTTGTAGGCAAACTTTTTAGCCTCCTTCAGGGCATTTGGTGATACTTTATTGGACAGGTTATCAAGGCTCTTGGATGTAGAGAAGAGCAGATATGCAAGCCGAAGCTGAACTTGGAGCTCTTCCCACTTGTAATTCTCTTCTGAGGAAACTATTGGGTCATTCAATACAGGAGCACGATACTCAAAATTCAAGACTTGGCTGATGGGTTTGTGACCATCAAAACTCATGAAAAGGTTTACTAGTCCAGGAGAATGTGGTAGCACCAAGCAGCGATAAACCCCAGCCTGAACCATTTCTACAGGATAACAGGCATCGCCACAAACACAAACGAGACTAGACTTCAGAAGACGTAGGTACTCTTCATGAATGAATCCAGTGACTAGGATCTGCAACAACAGTTTAACAAAGGAAAAAAGTTTACAAGTATTTCAACTTGGCTATCCTAAGTTATTCCAACCTCATATAATGGTGAATTTATAGTACATTCACGATCATTGGTCAACCTGAATGCAGGGAAGAACTGACTACCTGGACAGCTTTGAAGCTTATATTGATTTTAACACCAGTGATAACAAATAGCAAGTAGGTCATGTCTTATTTTTGTTAAGTTTGGAAGGAATCACAGTTAGCTGCTTCAAAACATAGATGCAAGGAGCTTGAAGTATGGTGCTAGCCATGGGCTTTAGATGGATACTAAATGGTAGCGCTGATGGTTCAGATAAGCAAAGCTAAAATTGAATTCAGCTATTCAGTGTTCTGTTCAACCAAGATACTGCAACATCCAAATCTCATCACCAGATAAATCTAGTATCATTTATCCAAAATCAAAACACGTGTAATATAGTATTTCATTTGAATTTTTTTTTTTTAATGATTCAACAATCTCACAGAATATTCTGATCCATGTCCACCAAATTAATCTTCACACACAACACACAAGCCTTCCACCTATTTGTTTGGTTATTCAATGGGAAGACGGGATTGGAATATTAAATAAATAGTATTTAAACACTTGTAATCAAGTATCAAGCAATAGAGAATAAACACACCATCATTGTTCCAAAACTACTTAGTGACACTGGCGAGACATTTCATAAGCAGTTTAAGGAGTTGGACCATATTTCTCTCATTTTCTTTACTTTCCCCGTCCTTTTTCCAGAATCTTTAGAATACTTTGGGCAAATTATACCTACTCCCCCCTGTGTCGCCCCAAAAAAGTAGCACTCTTTTGCAATGTGACCTCCAAACTAACAAAGTTTTCACTTGCCACCCAATAAATTCATTAAGATGGAGAAGAAAAAATGCAACACAATATTAACAGTTGGATCTATACAAAGGGTGTGCATGCAACTTATGCTTCAAATTGGTGGGCTAAGTGACAACTTTCGTAATTTGGTAGTCATATCACAAATTAGTTTGAAGGGATAACATAATTTTCTCCAAAGATATCTACTTATACAGTAAAACTTGTCCCATTTGTATCACAAGTACATAAAGGGTAAAGAATGATGCTGGTAGTACCTGCCGATGAGTACTTGGCCACAACTTTGAATTTTGCACTTACCAGAAGTTTCAACAAGTACCTATGCTTACTAAATTGAGATTGTCAAAATGTTTTCATTCCAGTTTTTTTTCCTATGATTTTAAAAAATTAAACTTAAATATCAAAAACTAGTTGAAGGCATTTGAAGCATATAAGATGAATATGAAAGCCTTTCAGTCATAAAAGAACAACACAAAATGGTAATGCGGGAACTGGCAAAGAAAAACCTTTGTTTTCTCTGTGGAAAACGCCCACTCAGGTGAGACATCCGTTATGGTAAATATTTGCTCTGGAACGGAAGATTCATGATGATCCATCACAGAAGAGACAAAAGACTCTGGACATGAAGGAATTGACGAGTCAAGCACTGCACTCTCCAATGAACCTGGTGAATCAGCCATGATTTGGTTCATCCAACTTCCAAGACTATCCTGGCCTAGCAGCCCATCATTGACCAAAATGTCTAGGGAATTATTGGTGCCCAGGGTTATAGAATCCCTTCTGGGCTTGTTTGTGTTCACTTGACCATCCAGTGCCTGGATATGAACGCTGTCTGGGAAATTTGAATGAATGTTATTGCTCCCAGCAATCGTCTGTGTCAAATTACTGAAACAAGAAACTTCAGCTGAAAAACTGTTCACTCCCTGCAATGACAAACCAAAAGACAGATATTCATTTATATTATAAGTAACCAAAGATAATCATATATTATGCCTATGTTATAAAAAACATAGCAAAAAATAGTAGATTGAGCAATTTAACCAAAAGTTATATACACAACGTCAAAGCGGTTTAGTTTGCTCATTGAAGTATAAAAGTAAATGTCAAGTCTGCCTGCACAAATAATAAACTACAGAAAATGTATGGAGGCTAAGTAGAAAGTAACATTAAAATTTCATGAGAAGGCAGCTTGGCCAAAAAAATATCAGACACTCGCACTTGCACATGAATAGTCAAGTTACTCTACAATCCTGCTAAGCAATGAACAGAAAAAATCACTAATGGAAAAAGTAGTGATGGAAAATAATATAGGTTCTATTAAGATATAAAATAAATAATAACTTATCAAAAAAAAAAGATATAAAATAAATAATAAAAATCTACCTCTTTCCATCAGCTTATGCTTTTGTGACAAGTGGTGATTTCATATGGTATCAGAGTAGAAATCTTGAATTCGAACCCAGACTCTACACTTTACCCAAATGATATAAAATAAATAGAAAAATCTACCTCTTCCCATTAGTTTAAGTTTTTGGGACAAATGATGATTTCACGTTTAAACTTTCTCATATCAATATAAGCAGTAAATACTAATGGCACAAGGAACTAAGTACGTTGATTAAACAAGCATGCTCCCTGATGGCCATAAAATATCCTTTACCCTTATGATACCAAGGTTGAGCAGCTAAAACAACAAAAGAATATTATCTATATGAGAGGAAAAAAGTTAGTAAAAAACTGAGATACATTAAGATGCCTCAGCTTATAATCACCATTCATTCACTTTTGGCATGGCATTCATCATATAAGGTGTACCCAGGAGAAGAAAAGAACTCAAGATGAGGGAGAAAACTCCTAAAAAATAGAGCCAAGATGAAAGAGAAAAAATACATAGGAACAATCCTAGACAATGAATAATTTTACTTACATCATGTAAAGAGCCATTTACTCCAATTTGATTTGACCCATCAAAGCTTGAAACTTTATCTGTCAAGAAGAAGGGGGGACAAAATCATTATGAAGCTTAAAGGTTATGGTTCAGTTTAAGCTCAACAGAAGGGTTCCACTTTTCTGTCCAGCCAATGGCTCCGTTGCAGATAGCATCTAGCCATTTACCTCCTTTAGGAGCAATTGAGGTGTTAGAATCATTTGTTAGCAGAAGCTCATCCCATTCAAGAGTATTAATCTCGTGAATCCTCAGTTCATGATTATGTACATTTAAATTGTCACCAGGCCCTGTTGATTCTCCAAACAAAAAATAGGGTCAGAACATTGCATATCCATTTCTGAAGCAGAATTAGTTGCACTAACAAAAAGAGTAGATCACGATATAAGTTGTTTGACTATTCTTTTAGATCCAAGTACTAGTTGTCTTATATAATGAGAAATAACATCAAATGAACAGTGTTTGTTTTATCCCCTCCAAACTTAAAACTACCAGAATGTATTAGCAAGCCAAACAAGGACTTCACTACGAAAACATTATAGAATTCAATATACATAAAGTTCAACTAATATCACCTAAAAGTTCTTTCTTGCCACCACTATATGTATGATTAGAATCAGAGTCGTGTTCTTCTGATGAAAGCCCAGGAGCAGATGGGTCAGAGCCACTACTAGAATTTGAATAGACAGGTGTTGCTGGAGATCCCTGCAACTGTATCATAAGTCAACCACAGCCCAATACAACGTCAGATCATCTAGTTCTTTTTAGGTACTGAAGTTTTTTTTTATAAGTAAGAGAGAAATATTATTGAAATGAATGAGATAGGCATAAGCCATGTACACCGGAAGTATACAGAAGAAAAGTGAATGGCAAAAACAAAAGAATAAATGGAATAAGTTATGATCATACTGACCTCCTGTGTTTCACGATAATGAACAAGGACTATGTGCTCTAGGCTCCTGGAAAAAAAAAAAAGTAATAACAAAATCGTACACAAAATTACCTAGAGATTTTTTTTTTTTTTTCATTTATATTATTAACATATAGCCAACAAGTTGGTGGACTTAAAGATGCACATAAATTTTAACCATTGCATACTTGTCAAGAAGCCAGTAACACCTGCGAACAAAGGTTGGGTTATCTTGACCATGTGCATAGTATACATGGATCCTTTCTTCATTACCAACCTGAACCATGAAACAAACAATAGGCAAAGCAAACTTCATTAATATAGAATTTTTCAAATAGAGAGAACATCTATTAACCTTTGTCAACTAGTATCAATATGTGCATATTGTAAAAACTTTAATGAACTTATGGGGGTATACATACTTATGTAGATAGGTAAATATATGAGATGAACATTTATTTATTTATTTGTTTTGATAAATAGATTTATTTATTTATTTATTATAAGTAAGAAACATTATTGAATGAAACTAGGCAAAGCCCATGTACACAGGAAGTATACAAAAGAAGCACCTAATTTCATTCTAGAAACCTAAAAAGAAAACAAAAACTCATGAGCCTCCCTTAAGAACAATAGCCGAAAACCACTGCAGCAAAGAAGACACGAACAATTTCCAGATATCCTCAACATTTATATGAGATGAACATTTATATGGCTACATATCTATGTTTCTGTCTGCTTGTCTCAACATGTGCATGCTGTGTTTTTTTTTTAACAAGTATCAATGTGTGCATATTGTAAAACATAATCACTAAGGTACATTGATTTGCATTAGTTGATGCCACTAAAAGATAACAGGAATTGGGGAAGCACACTTTCTTTTTTTTTATCAATAAACAAAATTTTATTGATCATAAGAATAGGCAAAAGCCCAGGTATACGGGACATATACAAGAGCATTGCCTGGGTATACAATTGGGGAATCTCACCTTTAAGTGTTCATGAGCTTCTTTAACAGTCTTCCCATCCTTTTTCTTCTTCCAATTATGACAATCCTTCCGGAAGTTCCTAAGCATCTTACGGTCAAACAATTGAATAGTGCCACCTGTTATATTAACCACCACAATAGACAACATAACAATATCAGTAGCAATTGATAATGTGTACCAATCTCTCTCTCTCTCTCTACACACACACGCACACACAGAGTATGCCAATCTATCCGAAAAACCACAGGTAAATTTCATCAAATCCACGCAATAAGTATGCTTCTTTGTTCTCAATTCCAAGTATGAGCAACAAACGCATAAATACTGTATTCGTATTGCGTACCCAAAGATATTACATAAAGTCTTAAGCAATGTGACTTGCAAATGCATGCTTCTAATGCCATCATATATAGCATACAGGTGGAATATGTCACCCAAGGGGCCAAGGTTGACCTTAGGCTTTTTGACAAGACTTATACACAAGGATAAAGGTAAACACTAAGATAAGTAAAAAAATATTTTAACGTATGTAACAATGAAGTTATATTGTAAGTGCTGATTAATTAAGTCCAGGAAAAAAACAGAGGAATTAAATGAGGATATTTGGGATGACTCTAGAGTTAGCCCTTATACCAGTCCTATTACAACTAATAGAAATAGGAAATTACTTGGGGGCAAGTTCAGTGGCTTGACATTGATTGTAAAATACTTGTAATTGCAGAGTATTGCATGAATTTCATTTGGGCGGAGCCACCTTGCTCTGGCGTCTACCATAATATTCTGAACATCCAAATCTGTTCATGCAAAAATGAACAATAAAGAAAAACATGAGAATTAAACTATCAATAAATAAAGAACTCACATCCCAACTGTAGGTCACGAAAGTTTGTGCAGAAATGAACAGCAAGACTAAAAATTGCAAAAAGTACCCGTATAATTTTTAACATAAATATAGAACTTTGTCAAATTGTACAGGATTAAACATTCATTCACATAAATATAGTCTTAGCTATTTGTCCGGTCTTAGAAATAAAAATAATTTCCATTAGAGCTTTTTTTAAAATGTTTACTCCAATTCTAGTAGGCCTTGGTGAACGACAATCATTTCTAAATTGTCAATTATGTGAATTATGTATAATGTCTTTCTGTAAATAAAACAATTGTTTTTTAGATTTTCGAAAATTTTTTTTATCAAGGCAAACGAAGTCAAAAAAAAAAAAAAAAAAAACACTGGGAAAACGGATGAATTTCAGAACGAAAAATCAGCCAAGCACAAACTACTGAAGAATTACTTTCGTGGCTTATAAAAGCCAAAGTTCTAAGCAACTTACCCCGCTGCTCAAACAACACTGGGAAAACGCATGAAAGCGCTTTCCTATTTTAATTAGCATGAAATTAGGTCTTAGAAATCAATACAAATGCTTTTCAAAGTATTTTACTTCTAAGAAACACTGAAACAGGAGAAACACTGAAACAAATGCATTCCAAAAATTACTAGATAATAATATTTATGGCCGTACCTTGCAATGTATGAAAGCCATGAATCTCGGCGCCCACAAGCTGCCTTTCCATCATTAAAACCTCGGACAAATAGAAATTCCACCCCAACAATTAATTTTCTCAGACCTTAACTGATAACACCGTATCTTAATCCTTATCACACCGTATCTTAAACCTTATCAGTTCTCAGGCCAGGGAAAAAATGATACTATCTGCAAGAAAATTAATGATCACCCCCCGACCAAAAAAAAAAAAAACCAAACCAAGCAGGCGAGGGTAGAAGACTACTTTTTTTTATCAGAGAGAGAGAGAGAGAGGGTTTGAAATGGAAGAGAAAACAAAAATACAGGGACTCGGAGGCTGAGCTATGATTGTCCCTTTCCCTGTTTTATAAACAAAAAATAAAAACAAAAAAGCAGGGCCCGAGTGTCGAAAAAGGAGGTCTAATTAAAGATTACTTTTTTTATATTATTTAAAAAATAATAATATTTACGATCAAGAATTTATAAGTACCATATAATTTTTTTTTAAAATTAAATAAATACGATATTTATATAAAAAAATTTAATTTTTAATAATAAATCTACTCATTTTTAAAAAATTATAAAATAATTACCTATTTCATAATTATATATAACATTATTCTTATTTAAATGACATTTTAGTATTAACCATTTAATTTAATTTAATTTTTTAAAATATTGAATACATGTTCGTGGTGTTAATTATACGACGAGTTCTTCTACGGATCCACAACAGTAGCATGTGCACACTTGCATACCATACGTGGCGTCCTGTTTTTTTTTTTTTTTTTTTTAATAATTCAAAACGTGCATTTTTTGAAAATGTATTACGGTTGATTTTGCATTTCGAATTCCTCCCGCGAAACCGCTCCTTCGTCGCCCGCGTGACACCTTCCTCTGTCCAGCACCACCGGTGACGCCGTCTCTCCACCCAGAAACACCGAGCGAGTAAGGGAGTAACAGAGTACAAAGAAGAAATCGAGCCAGAGAGACAAAAAAGCTCAAGACAGGAGGAACTTGCGCACAATATCCCACAAATGACATCCACGGCTAATGTGAACGAGTAACACAACGGACCACCACGACGTTGGGTAGTACTAATGGCGGTACCGTACGACCGTGGTCACGTATGGAAGTGACGACTCAAATTCGGCTACGGCTAACAGAGTACGACTCGTACCGCTAGCAGTACTACCCAATGTCGTCGTCTTCCTCTGCCTCCTTCAAAGGCTGTTGTTGTTGCCTCTTCTTCCTGTTCTCCTTCTTGGCCCTCCTTGTCCTCGCCGTGGTTTTGGTCATCGTCTTGGCCCTCAAACCCAAGAAGCCCTCCTTCGATCTCCAACAGGTGGGCGTCCAGTATATGGGCATCACCACTCCCAATCCCTCTGAAACCAATTCCTCGGCGAATCCCGCCACCTCCGCCTCTCTCTCCCTCAGTATACGGATGCTCTTCACGGCGGTGAACCCCAATAGGGTCGGGATCAAGTACGGTGAGTCCAGGTTCACCGTCATGTACCGCGGGATTCCCTTGGGAAAAGCCTCCGTCCCGGGGTTCTCCAAGAGGCTCACAGCGTTTGACAGGTGGAGGCAACCGTCGCCGTCGACCGTGTCAACCTGCTCCAAGCCGACGCCGCCAATTTAGTCAGGGACGCTTCCTTGAACGACCGTGCGAATTCAAAACAAGTTAATGAAATGAAAATGAAGGGAACGTGAAGAGCTGGGGGCAGCTAAGGACTATTTCGTCATTTATTACGTGCCACGTAGGGTGTGTTTTCGAGTGTTCCCAAACAGAGGCTGCTCCGAATATTTATTTTTATACGACCCCATGTTATATAGACTTAGCAATTATAAATATAAATTTAGAATGTATTATTTAAGAATAAATTTTTGAGAAATCCTTTGGGTTATGAATATGGATTCCAAACCGACCTCCAAATTTGGATCCTAATGTACTAATTTTTTTTTACTTAGTAATTAAGAAAATTATTTTAATGATATTGTAAATTTTTTTATTTAAGAATAAAAAAAATAAATAATAAAATAATAAAAATTTTTTAACTGATACGGTGGGTTCTCCCACCACATCCCTCTCGGAAATGCAGCAATACTCTTAACTTTTTATAAAAATATAATTAATTTTTTAATATATAATTAATTATATTAATAAAATACATAAAAATATATGTAAAAATATACATAAAAATAACCGATGAATACTGATGTCACAGACTCGCAAGTGAGGTGACACTTGAGCTTTAGTGGTACCATGATTGGAACATTGAACACGTGGTAAAATCGTGGCCGACAACCTGTTAAAGACTATCACATTGAGAGAGATCTATCGGTTTGACGGCTTTGATTAATAAGAGCTAAATGAAATGTACTACCGCTGAATCGTCATTCAGCTATTAAAGAGGAATGAATACGAACATGAAATATGGAAAGACGAAATCAACCTTGCCACTCTCTTGATGTGACTACTACTTTTATTAGTCAATGTTCATTCATACTAAAAATTAAGAACCAAATAATGTATTCCTAACTACGCCTGTGCAAAAAAAGGACATAACATGGTCCGTCCGTGAGACCCGACCCGTCCCGTCCGGAAAGTAGGTTGAATTAATTTACAGGTCAAACTCGCTGAAACCGACCACGTTTTAACAGCTATTTAAAGGCAACATTGGCGAGTGATCTTCTACAACGTGTTTGCGCTTTCTACTCGGATTCTGCTGCAAGACAAATGAGGCAATCTACAACTGAGTCTGCAGCATCATCCAAGACAACTCGGCCTCTATTACAATCCGCTTCTTTGGTCTCTATTTCTTCACTTCCCCAATTCATCTCATTTGTTGTGGGTGTCCAACATTAGCCCAGAGATCGAGCATTTTTATTTTTATACATTTTTTTATAAATTTTTTTTTTTAAGGAAGAGACTTTGCATCTTGAACCTGAGCCCACAGGCCAAAAATGAAACTGTCTACATTTGCATATTGTTTTATTTGACGAACCACAAAAGAAAATAGATCGTCGTGCACTTGCGGAAATAGAAAATAATCTCAGAAACTAAATAGCGTGCCTAAAGTTGGAAGATATTACCTTCTCCATTATTCAATGTTTTTGAGCTCCCAAGCTTGTAGTTCTAAAAAACAAGTAGATCAAAATGTTTCCTTAGCCATTAGACCCCAACATCGTGATTGCCATGAAAAGATTATATCACAACACAAAGCTAACAAAACGCGATCAAGGGCAAGGGCATTCATCAGGTCAGGTCGGGTCATATCCGTTTGAGTTTTCTAGACGTCGGGTTAGGTTAGGTCGGCCCCAAACACAAACCGGGTTGGTCGGGTTGCAGACCTATTCCTAACAAAGTAGAACAACTGGACTTCTTACACGTGGGAGTCGGCCCCCCTCCTTCTCTCTAAAATTTAATACAAAAGAGACACTGTTGGTCGGGTTGCAAACCTATTCCTAACAAAGTAGAACAACTGGATTTCTTACACATGGGAGTTGGCCCCCTCCTTCTCTCTAAAATTTAATACAAAAGAGACACTACGTAGAGGGGGGAGGAGTTTCAGCTCCTCCTTCCCTCCTCCCTCTTCTTTCTAGTTTTCTTCTTGTCTTTTTTTTTTTTTTTTTTTGGGTGTTTTTAGAACTCAGTATGGAGAAAGGTTGATTTGTTGTTCTTTGGCGTCTGGCGACCACCACGCACCCTACAACAGGCTTCCCAAGGCGCTGATCCTTCAGACGAGCGAAGAATTTCTCCGAATGGAACTACGCGTGAGTCACGCGTGCGGTTCAAAATTGGTGCGTGAATCCCATGCGCCTCTGCTAGAAGTGTTATTTTGCCTCTATGTGCGAATTTTTTGGGTCCAAAGCCACTAGTTACTTCAGACCTGATTGACCACTATACTCACAGGCCCTTCACGCACCATCACTATCGTTGTGTTTGTTTTTTCTTTTCTTTTTTTCCTTCAAGGTTGAAAGTGTGAATTTATATCTTTCCAATATGTAATTCATTATTTTTTCATGTATTTTTAATTTTTGTACTGCTTTTGTTTTAGAAAAATAAAAAATAAAAAAAATACATTGTCTATTAGATTTTGTCCATAGAGTATGTTCTCTGCTCCGTTTTAGGCATAGTATGAGGTTTGTTTAATTCTATCTTGGACAGAGTTGTGTGGTCTCTCATATTGTGGATTTGTAGAGGTTTGCAGTAAGGACTAGACCATGTCAGTCAAAGTTGTGTACTGAAAAGCTATTAATGTTATAGTTAGCTTATAATGTATATTTCAGGTCCAGTTTGTAATGTCCATTATTAATGAATACAGTATTCTTTCATAAATTTAAAAAAAAAAAAAAAAAACACACACACACACACACACACAAATCAGAACAACCATATTCCATGAATCCATGGTCCTAACATTCAAGGTCGTCAACTTCGATGATCAAGTTGTTTTTAAAAAACTATGTGAATATAATTATTTTAACTATAATAAGTTTACAGACTGACATGATAGATATATATAGGAACGGATGCAAAAGGACCTATGTCTCATGTTAGTTGTATATGGAGATATGGCAACTGTTGGGTCTATTTCTTATTATTATTATTATTTTTTAAGGAGACTTCTATCATTTCATAATCAACTAATACAAGATTTATTGAAAGCAATGAGAGGTGCGACCACTGATGACCCTTCCTTCATCCATACAGATTCGATATCAAAAGAAAATGTTAGTTTAGCTAATTAATGAGCTACTTTATTACCAACCCTTCTAACAAAGGAGAGCTTTCAGATTGGATGTGACAACAACGCTTGCTTGAGGTCTTCAATGAGTTGCCCGAACCAAGAGGAGTCTGGAGTAGCATCTAAGATTGCATCTATGACCACCTTTGCGTCCCCCTCAAACTCAACATAGTCTACTCCCAGTTCCGCACATAGAGAAAATGCTCTTAGGAGAGCATAAGCTTCAGCTAGGAAAGTTGAGGTGACAAACTCTTTTTGGGCAGCCAACATCACTTGTGGATCACCTCCTAAATCTTGGATTATAATACACATCCCCATTTTCTATTCTGTTTGAGAAAACTAGCATCAAAATTTACCTTGAGCCACGAAAGAGTTGGAGGTTTCCAAAAAACCACATTGGCTGGATTCAACTCTGTATCGGGCCTTGCCATAGGCTCTATTTGAGCCAAGGAGAAGTTTGCAATGTTTGAGATTGCAACTTTAATGATCACTTTTGGGCCACTGAATATATTTCTAAAGATCATGTCATTTCTTCTAAGCCAAATTCTGTAGTAGACTACAACAACCAGGTCTAGACTTCCTGTATCAAGTTTGGAATTGAAATCAACCCAAAGATCAGCAAAATTATCATAGCTATTACCCCATTTAGAGACATGGGTATCCCTCTCTCTCTCCCCTCCCCCCCAAACATCCATTGCTGCCAGGCAATCACATAAGCCATGTAAAACCATTTCACTATCTTTGTTAAAAGTTGGACAAAAGGGATTTTTTGAGATCTTCTTTTTGAAGAGGTTTTCCTTAGTGGGTAGTAGATTAGAGACTGCTTTTCACATAAATTGTTTTACCTTCCCCATCACTCCAAGGTTCTAGATTTTCTTCCAATAATACTCAAAATGGTTGATGCCCGAGGACTCCCCAAATTTTTGGTGTTTTGTTTCCAAATTAGCAGAATAAGCACTCTTAACAGATTAAGAGTCTTTTATTGAGAAAACTCAGATTGTTGTATCCCTTGCATCTCTTTGACTGATAGGTAGGTTGCAGATGAGGCCTGCTTCTTCAGGGTTGAAAATAGCTTCAATCAACTCTTTTTTCCAACTATAACTAGTTGCATCAATTAGGCTAGAGACTGTAGACTCAAATGGGAGGCTATTGGGGACGGTTTGTACCTGGAAAGTGTTAGCTTTTGTGATCTATTTATCCTTCCACATTCGAATAGTTCTTTCGTTTCCAACCCGCAATACTAGCCCCTTCTTGACTAGACCCATAACTGAGCATAAACCTTGCCAAATAGAAAAGGAACCATGTCCGAGTTGAGTATCAACAATCTGAGAATTCTTGAAATACTTTGCTTTATAGAGCTGAGCCACTAAAGATGAGTGATGCTTGAGAATTCTCCATAATTGTTTAGCGAGCAAAGCTCGATTGAAACAATGCATATCTCGAAAACCCAGGCCACCATGTTATTTGGAAACACACAACCTCTCCCAACTCCGCCAATGAACTCCTCTCCCTTCCTTGTTATGGTACCACCAGAATTTTTAGAACAACATTTCAATCTCTTTAATTAGCCCTTGGAAGTTTAAAAATGCTTATGGTATCTATCGGAATTGCTTGTATAATACTTTTGATGAAGATCTCTTTTCCTGCAGCTGAGAGAAAATTTGTCTTTCAACTGTGTATCATCTTCCATATCTTCTCATTTAAGCTTTAAAAAGTGTTGTATTTTGATCTACCTACAAAGGTAGATAGTCCCAGGTATTTATTATAATCATTATAAGAGACTCCTACAGCAATGTGGAGTATATAGGCTTTTGCATTAGCTCTAATATTAGAGCTAAAACGGATGGACGTTTTCTTTTTATTGAGGGTTTGACTTGATGCATTTTCATATAGATTTAACACATTCATAATTCTTGCACATTCCTCAATTTTTGCCCTACACAAGATAACACAATCATTGGCAAATAAGATGTGAATTATCCTTAAACCCCCTATATTTACTGTTACGCATTGAATACGTTCATTCAATTTAGAAACTTGAAAGAGTGAAGAAAGACCCTCAACATATATTAGGAAAAGATACGGAGATTGGGGATATCCTTATCTCAGCAGTCAGCCTCTACTTGGAAAAATCTCATTCCCTAGTATCTCATTAACTAGTATAGAATAACTTATTAGTATAAGGTAGTAAAAGATTTTTATGGCATAAAAATATACGAGAAAGTTGGAGAAAAACTATGAAAGTCAAAGCATTTTCAGGCAAACAATGATCATGTGTAACTAAGATCCTCCGATCAAACAAATAGGTTACAACAAGGATCATGGTGGTTGGTCTTCCGCGTGTTACATGCCACAAACACAACAAGGAGGCCCTCCGCGTGTTACACGCCACAAACACGACAAGGAGTATGATCAGAAAATTTTGTTTCGAAACAAAGGACCAATAAGGTCACTGCACCTAATAATGGATAATGACCTTTAGTAGTACTTACGATTGCAACACTCCACCTAAAAACGGGTACCGGTCGTTTTATGTTTCGACTGCTTAAGGGGATACGTGTTAGATTTTGATCGGTTGGCATGTGTAACAAATATACTCTGAATTGTCTTTCAGCGTTGCCAAGTAGGGACGAGCTTGGCCAACCAGTGAATGTGATAAAAAAAAAAAAAAAAAATTTAAAATAGTTTAGGAAGGATTAATCTTCATCTTAATTTGTTATAAAAAAAAAACAGTTTTTTTTAAATTGTGTTTAGATGTTGATATAATTTTAAATTAATTTATAAATAGTAATATTTTATAAATTTTATTAAAATATATTTAAATATAAATAAATTGAGATATATGTTTAAATATATTAAATATGCTAAGATGAATTTTAATTTTTTTTATAAGAAATTAAAAAAATAATATAAATTTAAAATGAATTTTTTTTTTTTTGAAAAGAAATTTAAAATGAATTGAAATAATTTTATCTTTCACAGACAACCTTCACATGGAAGGTTAAGGTTTGTCCTTGTGTCCTTGGTAAAGAAAGCTGGATGGCTGCTTTTTACGTGAGATAAGGACGCGGTGAAACATAATATTACCACTCCAAACGTTACACCCGTGATTCGCGAGATCATTTATAAAAGAAAAATAAAAACATGTTATATGCACTTTCACAGTTTCACGCCGAAGCCGCCATATAACTGTGCTAATAACGGCATTATTTTCTCTCACCTCGCACAACTTGTCGCCGTCCAAATCCATAGACTTCGGTTTGTTTGGACACAATTCTTAAAATTTTTAAGATTTTTTTTGTAATTTTATTATAAAAAACAACTCAAATATAAAATATTTTTAAAAATTTAAAATTTTTTATCTAATCACTATTTTATTATTATTTAGATAAAAAATCAATACAATTTTTATAAACTTTGAAACAAATCAAAAATTCAAGATAACTTTTACAAACTTCAAAATAAAAATAATATTAAAAATTAAAAAATATTGTAAAACTAAAGAGAATTGGGATATGGCAATGTAAACTTAGCTCTTAATGAGCTCGATACCATTCTCTTTGAATTTTTTGTGTTATACAAATGATTCTCAAGCCACCTTTTTATATGCATAGGAGGATGAGGAATATGAAGGGATGATACATGAATTAATGAAATATATTGATGAATTTAAGAACTCCAAGAGTTGGTATATGAATGAGAATTCAAAAAGTCAGTACATGAGGTGGAAACCAAATGGCTATCTACCAAAATCATATATGCATTTATAACATTCCCACTTGGATGACCATACATAGAAAACATACATTGTTAAAACCTTATTATTAGGGATTTTTTCCCAGGCCCAGAGGTTAAGCCCAATACCCAGGGTCCCATACTAGCCAAGCCATCCACCAACCCGACTAAAGGGCTCTCGACTCGGGTAACAGGATTTGGGGCCTCAGGGCAGAGGTCGGTCTACTACCTAGAAAGCGCGGGAAATCCACACCGATGCAAAGGGAGGAAGAACACGCCATCCCGACGGGACTGAATCTTAAAACGAAACAGAGGATCACATCGCATTAAATGCAACTCTTCTATAGGATCACGCCACATTAAATGCATTTCCCTTAAAAGGCCACGTCGCATTAAATAGGGATAGCGGAAGAGATTGTGGGAGGACATCACCCCAGCCACAGGGCATGGTGGCCTGATTTATGAGGCCAGGTATAAAAGAGAATCCCTAGGTATCAGAAGGGGGTTTTGGACTCTAGAGTCTCTGAGCTCTCTAAACTCTTTTGCATATTTTCCTGAAGTATTACTGACTTTGGCATCGGATGCTCTCTCGACCACCTCCTTCCTGTGTTTTCCTTGTGTTTGCAAGCTTAAGATCGAAGACCTGGATTGCTATACGAAACACAACATTAACAATTATAAATGAAAAATTCGATGGGAAAAAAACCAACAGTGAAGGAAAAATAGTACAATATGCTTGTGCATCTTGGAATACTTTAGGATTGTCTCGTTAAAACCTTACAAAGGAAAATCTAGTGGAAAAAAAAACTTAGCGAAAAAAAAAATAGTGCAATTTGTATGATCATTTTCTTCCCATAAAAACTATGTAGAGTTTTAATAGTTTATAACGAAAGATCTTGAGTTGATGCATTTCAATGCCGTGTATCAACTTTTTAAATGTTGCAATTGATAATATTTTAGTGAATAGATCTGCTAAATTGTCACATGATTATATTTGCTTGACATCAATATCACTACTCTTTTGGAGCTTATGAGTATAAAAGAACTTTGACAACATATGCTTGATTCTATTACTTTTGATATAGCTTCCTTTGGTTTGTGTGATACAAGCAATATTATCTTCATATAATGTTATTGGGTTATCTTTGATTGTGGATAAACAACACTTTTCTTGAATGCGTTGAATTACTGATTTTAATCAAATACATTCTCAGCTTGCTTCATGAATAGTAATAATCTCTTAGTAGTTGGAATAAGTAGCAACTAATGTTTGCTTTGATAGATCTCTATGAAACAACTATACCTCCACAAGTGAGTAATTATCCTATTTGTGATATTTTTTATGCAGATAAAAAAGGTAACCCGAATCTGCATAATCAACTAATTGAATATTTGATACTTTGGGATAAAACAATCCCATGCCAACCATTCCACGAAGATAGCTTAGAATATATTTGACCACATTCTAGTGCATTCGAGTTGATACAAAACTATATCTTGCTAGTAAATTATTTAAAAATGAAATATATGATCGTACGCAGTTTGCAAGATATATCAAAACACTAATTGCACTTAAATATGGTACGTACACCCAAAAATTTATTCATCTTCTTGGGGGTGAAATGAGTCTTTTCTCACATCAAAGAATTAGACAACCATTAGAGTACTCAATAGATGAGCTTTATCCATGTAAAAGTGTTTTATAACTTTTTCTGTATATGTTGACTATTGGACAAGAACTCCACTTCAAAAGTGCTCAATTTGCAGACCAATACAAAATTTTATTTTTTTAAGGTATTTCATTTAAACTCACTTTTAAATAATTTGTAGCTTTTATGAGTTATTTTGGAGTTCCAACAAGATTTAAATCATCTACATATATTGCAATAATAGCAAATATGAAATTTCACTTTTTTTTATGAAAACTCACAGGTGAATTGGATTATTCTTAAATTCTCGTTTAGATAGGAGGATGAGATGATATGATATGTGAATAGTAACAAAATTATTTGAGTTAAGATATTTTATAAGTTTTTGAGAAAGGAGAGTAAAAAATTGAATAAAGATATTATAAAGCTAAAATGTTATTAAAATATAATTTTTATTTTAGGATTTGAAAAAATTGAATTTTTTTTGTGTTTTGTTTGAAAATTTAGAAAATTTGTAATGACTAGAATATGATTAGATAAAAAATTAATAATTATAAATTGAAAAGCATTTATATTTATAGTGTTTAGACTTTAGATATTGAAATGAAATAGAATAAAAAAGAAGGAAATAGAAGGATGTTGCCATCCAAACGGGCATTAATCTAATGGGTGGTTTGTCCTTGCTAAGGAAGGAAAGGATGGATGGCTCTTATTACATCGAATAAGACGTGGCGAAACATAATACTACCACTCCAAACATTAAACGTGTGATTCGCGATATCATTTATAAACATGTTATATGCACTTTCACGCTGAAGCCCCCAAGCGTAGGGGTGACAATATGTTACACGATCCGTTAATCCAACACGATAATAGCGAGTTAGGGTTTAGTCTTAACGGGTTGGGTTAAAGTGGGTTGACCCGTTAAGATACGATTGCTTAACAGGTTAATAACGGGTCAACTCGTTTTGACCCGTTATAATCTGTTATGACATGTTAAGAAAGTTAAAGTTACAATTATACCCTTATACCTAAAATAAAATTGTTAGAATAATTTTATATTTTTATTGTTTGGATTGTTATTTTGGACTTGTAGTTAGTTTTATAATTTTTTATAGATATTGTAATTTTAACATTTATATAAAATTATACTAAATTTAATCAGGTCAAACAGGTTAATTTTGGGCTTATTCAACTCATTTATATAAATAGTTTGAAATGGGTCGTATTATGTCATGTTGACTTATTTCTTAATATTCATTAATGGGTTAAAATGGGTTGACACAACACTACCCGTTATGTGTAATGGGTTGTGTTAAGCTTTGAGATTTTGACACGATAAGCTTAACGGGTCGGGTTAGAGTTGACCTATATAGTATAATATACATGCTGTGACACGACCTAAACACGACCCGTTAACACGATTTGACAACCCTAATTGGCGCCATATAACTTTTCTAAATAAGGCCATTATTTTCTCTTACCTTGGACAATTTTTATCGATGTTAGGCTTCGGGTTTGTTTCAACACAATTCTCAAGACTTTTAAAAGTTTTTATAATTTTATTAATAAATATCATTTAAACATAAAATATTCATCTAATTATTATTCAAAATATAATTTTTTATTTTAAAATTTAAGAAGTAGGAAGTTTCGAATCCAAATTTTTTATTTAGAAAACCGGATCATATGTTATCCTATTATCAAATACTTAACCAAAATACAAAAATTAATATAAAAATGAAAAAATGTTTCAAGTTCAAGCTGTCCCATTATACAATTCCTTACAATATGAGGGCACAGCCATTTCTTAAGAGCTACAATTGATCATAAATATGGAATTAAATTCGTAATTCAAATGCAGAATTAAATTCGTAATTCCAAAGCAGTGGGTTCCAATTTCGAAAAGTCCGCTTCTGCTGTGTAAAGAAGCTCAAAATGAGTATGAGCTATTCCGTTTTCTTAAAGAAATGATTTCAAGTGTTTCAAAGACCCAACGTCCATAAAGAAATAGCCTATTTCTTTTTCTTAAAGATTAATTTTTCTTCTCTCTCTCTCTTTCTTTCTTTTGACGTGGAAGTATTTTTGGAGAAATCTGACCTCTACACATGAAGGCAGTGCTGTACTGTACCTAATATGTGCATCATGCATGGCCAATTGAGCCATAAATAATCTCCCAAATTCGCTCATGAAACCCATAATACACAAATCCTTGGTCTCCCAGCCCATATGGAGGATAAGCCTGAGGTTAGCTTGTAGTCATGTGGTTGAAATTCAGAAACATCATGCACATACCCGTAAACTAGGAACCTCAGGAGTCCAACCTGCCCATATGTTAACTATACCTGAATCAATATCATTCCCAGTTGCTCTTCAGCTGTTCGATGAAGTGTCTGACTTGGGTGTAATATCTGCCACGCACATCATTGGCCGCTTTGTTCGACAGCACCGCCATGAAGAGGCCATCTGTCTCTTCTCAAAAATGCTTGTATCAAATATTACACCCAATGAGTTCACATTTGGCACCGTAACTCACTCATCAACTCTGCTAGGAAACCTTAATATCGGCAAGCAAGTTCATGCTTGTGCAATGAAGATTGGCCTTCACTCAAATGTCTATGTCGGTAGTGCACTTTTAGATTTTTATGCCAAGTTGAGTACCACCGAGGAAGCTCAAAGAGCCTTTGAAGATACCTTTGAGCCAAATGTGGTATCTTACACAACTTTGATAAGCAGCTACCTGAAAAAAGAGAGGATTGAAGATGCTTTCTCAGTTTTTCAAGAGATGCCTGAGAGAAACATTGTTTCATGGAATGCGATGATTGGAGGGTGTAGCCAAACAGGCCACAATGAAGAGGCTGTGAATCTTTTTGTTGAGATGCTTAGACATGGATTGTTGCCAGATCAATCGACTTTTCCTTGTGCTATCAGTGCAGCTGCCAATATTGCCGCGCTTGGAATGGGAAAAAGCTTTCATGCTTGTGCTATTAAGTGTTTGGGTAAACTTAATGTGTTTGTTGGCAATTCGTTGATTAGCTTTTATGCTAAATGTGGAACCATGGAAGACAGTCTCTCGGTTTTCCATAAAGTTTCTGAAAGAAATATTGTTTCTTGGAATGCCGTGATATGCGGTTATGCACAAAATGGTGGAGGGGAGGAAGCCATAAAATTCTTTGAAAGGATGAGGCTCGTAGGTTGTGGGCCTAATAGTGTTTCACTTCTTGGCATCTTATGGGCTTGCAATCACGCCGGTCTTGTTGATGAGGGTTATTCATATTTCAATAAAGCAATACTTGAAGAACCTAGCATGCTAAAGCCTGAGCACTATGCATGTATTGTTGACTTGCTCTCCCGTTCAGGGCACTTTAGACAAGCTGAGGAGTTTCTTTGGGATTTGCCCTTTGATCCGGGAATTGGGTTTTGGAAAGCATTGCTTGGAGGCTGCCAGATTCACTCGAATGTAGAATTGGGGCAGTTTGCAGCACAAAAAATATCGACTTTGTATCCTGAAGATGTTTCATCATATGTAATGCTGTCAAACGCACATTCTGCAGCCGGTAGATGGTCTTATGTTTCAACAATAAGAAGGGAGATGAAAGAGAAAGGTATGAAGAGGATTCCAGGTAGCAGTTGGATTGAAATTAGAAGCAAAGTCCATGTCTTTATAACCGGAGACAGGAATCATCCCCAAAAGGATGAAATTTATATGGCCTTGCGGTTTTGTATTGAGCATTTAAGGGATCTTGTCGAATCTTCCAATTTTCTTGAAGATTCTTGAGTCTATCTTTGGTAGAAATGATTAGCATTTAGCATTACCAATCTTTATATATTGGGGTGCAAATGGGGCCCATTTGGTTGTAATAAGACTCAATTGAGATCAACTCAGTTCAGTCTAATTTTAAACTAAGTCTAACATCTAAACATCTAACTCTTAAATTATTAAACTCATCTCAATTCAAAACCTCTTTATAAGTGGGACTCACAACCTTTTTCAACCCAACATATCTTTATACATGGGACTTACAACATTTTTCAATTTATCATAAATAATACTAAATTCATTTTAATATTCAAACTCATTTTAGATGGTCCCTGCCTAACTCACTCTACTTATTTAACTCATTACTATTTATAAAAAACTCAGCTTAACTCAGTTCAACATCTAGACTACGCAAATGGGGCCCATTTGGTTGTAATAAGACTCAATTGAGATCAACTCAGTTCAGTCTAATTTTAAACTAAGTCTAACATCTAAACATCTAACTCTTAAATTATTAAACTCATCTCAATTCAAAACCTCTTTATAAGTGGGACTCACAACCTTTTTCAACCCAACATATCTTTATACATGGGACTTACAACATTTTTCAATTTATCATAAATAATACTAAATTCATTTTAATATTCAAACTCATTTTAGATGGTCCCTACATAATTCACTTTACTTATTTAACTCATTACTATTTATAAAAAAACTCAACTTAATTCAGTTCAACATCCAAACGTAGTCTAATTCTTGAGAGACTAAAGTCATTTATTCCATATTGCATGCATGGGTTTCAAAGATCATATCAACGATTGCAATAAGTTGTACTGAAAGTGAAAAAAGGACATGACGAGAGGTGGGTGATTGGCTGATACTGTGTACTTTTCTTTGATCTTCGAACATTTCTATCAAATAACAAATTCAACAAATCTATCACTATTCTATTAAAATATTGATTTTGATATTTTTATTTATTTCAATTCTAATTGTAATTTGAATATTTTTTCAACGTTTATATTATTCTAACAAATAAAATTTTCTAACAAGTCTTTTTTTTAAATTTTATAACGGTTATATTTTTTTAACTGATATATTTTTTCAATGATCATTTTATTTCAAGTATAATATACATGCAAATTAAAGCAAAAAGTTATGCAAATGATTAAATATGTTTAAACAACATAAACTAGGAAATGCAACAAATAAGAATCGAAAAGTAAGAGGGAGAGAGAATTTTTTTATGCGAAAATAATTTTTGGCCATAAGCTGAGGCTCAACAGATTTGGCCAGTGAAATTGATGGAAGTTAAAATTACTATAACTTTGTTGAGTCAACTACAACCTTGCTTCTTAGTCAAATGTTGATCAAATTTTAATTTTGTTGAACCGACTACTAACAATCTTAGAAAGTCCCTTCTATCTCCTTTGCCTTTTTCGTGCTAAATTAAGCATCACCTTTTGCAACATGTAAAGAAAAGTGCTACAACTTGTAAGAAAGCCCCTTCCATCTATTTCCCATTTTCATAATATAATAATAAGAAAACAAGCATTACCTCAAAATGTTCCCTTCAGGAAAAGTGCTCCAACCACCGGTCCGTAAAATGTTGATTACTTAATTGGTGAAAAATGTAGCACGTCTTAATACGAGGTGTTGAGAGTCCAAATTTGGTCCCCTAGCCTTGACCCAACCCCAAAAGAAGAAAAAGCCCGCTTGGGTCACACTGGCTGAAAGAAAGAAGAAAGGGTCGCGTTAAGTGGATATACACACAACCTATTTTATAATAAAAATTTTTTATATACAATTAGTTTTGTATATTTTTTTACGTATTCCACATATATAATTGATTGAATATTATAAAAAAAATTGATACAACCAATCATATCACTTAAATGTACAAAAAATACACAAAAATTACTATATATAACATTACTCTTTAAGGAAGGAAGAGACTGAAACACTCAAATTTCAAACAAAACAAACAAGTATTACCTTTGTAAACAAGGATAATGAACTTCTATTTATGTATGCGAAGTGGAATAGCCACAAAGAAACTTTATAAAAGTAAATTTATAAATTGACGTGATTTCATGTGATCCATTAGATATATTTTATAATAAAAATATTTTTACAATTTGACGAACCACATCAAACCACGTTAGTTTGTATGATTAATTTTGTATACTCCTTTATGTGGTTAAAGCATTTATATGATATTCACTTCACATAAGATCGTCGGTTTCACAATTCTAATTGTCTCCCACCATAACTTGAATATTTTGACGTTAGTTCCTTTAATAGGCATTGAGAATTTGAGATGGATCTATGAAAGAAATTGTTGTACAAATTATTGTTTGAAAATACAACCCGTGTTGTATTCTACTAAAAGAATTATGACAAGTATAATTTAACCTCTGTTTCTTATCTTATTATAGAATTCGTGAGTAGTAATTAAAACACAAATAAATATATATTTTATATATTAGATGATGTGATGAGCTTTCACGTTAAGCGGTACGCTTAGCGTGTTAATAAATCGAAATTTGCATTAAGTTTTTCTGAATTATATCACACGTTAATCTAATCTCATTTAGGGCTGAGCACCGACTTGTCGGAGTCGGTATTGTCGTCCTCCGACTCCGACCTCCGACTCTGACTCCGATATCTATAGGCTCCGCTCCGACTCCGATTCCGACTTGTCGGAGCGGAGTCGGAGTTAGGCTTTTTTATTTGACTTTTTTCTTTAATCCATTTGATATTTTAATTTTACAATTTTGGAGTCTAATCGGATTTGGGCTTCTATATCAAATTTTTTTAAAAATATAATTTCTAATTTCTAATTTATTTAACCAAATTTGTAAAAAGAAATCATTCAGATCCTTCATCCTTAGATCCTTAGAATTTGATACACACATTAAAATCTTGAACACTGTAAAATAAAACAAAATTCCAACTTGCAAGAAGAAATTTTTCAACTATGATACACATTAAAAATACATAACCAAAATTACAAATTAAAATCATTTATACAAAATTACAAATTAAAAATACATAACCAAAGTTACAAACCAATTATCCATCATCATCTATCCTCCCAAATTATTCAACCAACTCATGGCTCATCATTCATCAAATTCTAATTCCATCAACAAGTTACAACTTACAACAAAAGAACCAATACAAATTGTAACAAATTTCATTCCAACTTGTGCGTGAAGAAAAAAGAACAAAATTAGTATTACATGTTATATAAGTTATTATAGAATCATAAATTGATTACTATAATCTATACATTACTACTACATGGTATATTAAGTACATTAGTGTTACATGTTATTATAGTAAAAGTGTATTATTTTAGATACATTTGTTCATACTAGTATTTAACTCACTATATAAGTTATAGTTATATAAAATATATATGATTAATGTATAAAGAATATAGATATTTTTATAATAATAACTAACTCATGCTAGTATATATATTATTGCGTTTAACTAACTATATAAGATATAGTTATATAAAATTTACATAATCAATACTTTAGTTATTATACATTAGTATTATATGTTATTATAAATTTATTATTTATATATTAGTGTTTATCCATTGGTGTTACATGTTATTATGCATTTTAGTATTTATATATTATTATTACATGTTATTATATTTATATGATTAATATATAGAAAAATACATATATTTTTATTAAATATGTACAATATCGGAGTGGAGTAGGAGTCGGAGTCGGAGCTAGGCATCGGAGTCGGAGTTGGTTCACCTCCACCTCCGACTCCGACTTTCCTTGGGAAAAAAATCCAACTCCGACTCCGACTCCAACTTGGAGCGGAGCCGAAGGAGAGTCGGGGTTGGAGTCGGATTTTTGGATTTCTGCTCAGCTTTAATCTCATTTCAAAACATAACGACAAAAGTAACCACATTTTATATTAAACGGATACAATTCTTTTAAACTGAAAATAGAGAGGATTTTACTTTGGATTAATAACAGATGTGTAAAATTCATTAATAGTTGACTATATTTAGTTTTTATATATGTTTTTTCAACTAGGCCTTATTGCCATTTATTATATAGAATGGTTAAGGGGTTATATTTCCTTCATTTTGTTGATGTCGTGTTTCGTATGCCTAAGAGCCGGGCTCTCAGTAGTACGGGTCTTCATTCTTGTAAGCCTGTAATCATAAAAAAGAGTTGGCAGAGGGTGAACCTATGATAGCCGGAGAAGCTTCCGACGCCTAAGTTAGCGAAGAGTCTCAAGATAATATTAGATAAAAGAGATTTTATAGCAAGAGAGTTCTTAGTCCCCCCAACATGATAGCTGATGGTCCTTTTATACCATGCCTTTAGGATCACGTGGTGTAACAGCCCGCTAAAATTTAGCCTTATCTCCTCACCATTCTCTTTCCTTTTATTTCGCACATATTAGACAGTACGTCAATCAGTTTTGGATTCTTTCCCAACGGCAATCAGTTTTGGATTCTTTCCCAACAGTAATCACCATCTCTCTCGTCTCTACCCTCACCCGAAATCACGTGCATAATTTATCTTTTCTCGTAAATCACGTTATTTTGTTCTTCACCCGACAACTGAAAGATTATGAACAGAATTATCCTAAGCGTTGTACCTCAATGGCGTATCCCGGAAGTTATCCAACGGATTTCAAAGTAAGATATTTTATAGTCTATGAATTTTTGGGGTATTATGGAAATATCTATAGAAGATATTTTCAGTGTTATTAGATAAGCTTGTTTTTAAAGTAGCACAATTATAATATTTTAATGAGCTCTGAAAATATTATAATTGTGGATAATTACTTAGATTAAATATTTTAGTTGTTTTAAGATATTAAGAGGTTTAACTTTACGTTGAAAACTCTTATTTAATTTAAGTAGTTTTATACTCTCTGAGTAATTAATGATGCTTTATCATTTTAAATAATGATGAAGAAATATTATTTTATAAACCTTAGTTTGTAAAATAATATTCTATCTTAATTCCTCTCAGTGTTGTAATTAAGTGTTTTATTAATTTAAATGATTTTATCCTCTTCAATTAATTAACGGTACTTTATCATTTTAAATAATGATGAGGAAATATTATTTTATAAACTTTAGTTTATAAAATAATATTCTACCTTAATTTCTCGTAGTGTTTTTATTAAAGTGTTTTATTTAAAATAAAACACTTACGCGTTTTCAAATCTGTGTTTTAACTCATCGTTGGATTGTTTGAGGATCCCGAAGCGTAGAATTGAAGTGAAATTACCTAGGCCCCTACCCTTTTCCCTTCACTTTTTCACTTTTTCTTTTTCTTCTTCTCTCTCCTCTCTTTCCTCTCCATGGCCGATTACGTGTGATAGCTCCTCCATAACCGTTCGGTCTAAGCTTCCTACCGGCGCCACCTCCGGCTGCCGTGCCTCACCTCCCATACCGGCGTGATCCCCTCCCTTTGGCGAGCAATACCTCACCGGTGGTGAGCTAAACTGACCACTCCTTCTCTCTATTTCTCCCTTCAAAGAAATGGGTCTTATGGCCATTTCCACCTCTTTGGACCACCATACACGGCCAAAACGGCCACCAAGCACCACCATTGGAACCTCCATGTCAAGAGCTTCCTCCCCATGTCCTTCTTTCTCCCTAACTCTCACTCTTTCTCATATGGGTCTCCACACACACACGTTCGGTTGCACCACCGTGCGCCACCGTACACGGACAACCGTGGTGTTTCACCACCACCACCTTGTTCCTTTCATCACCATGAACCTCTCCAAGAAATTTCATGGCCAACGGAGCTATGTAGAGCTCTCACTCTCCCTCACTCTCCAAGGTCGAAAATGGCTTCAAACGGCCGATCCGCCGCCGTTAGCCGCCGTACGACCACCACCTCGCCACCACAGCTCCACCACATGTTCCTCTACCTTTTCCTAGCTTGCCATGAAGTTCTATGACATTTCGCTACCTCAAGCAAACACCCACCTTTCAGATTTACTGTTCACGGCATGATGCCGCCGTGCTCCGCCACCTTTGACCACCACAAGGCGACCATGAGCCTTCCAAGGCCACGCCTAGCTATTCTCAAGCCCAAACTACCACTTTATGTGGTGGACAGCCACCGTACGCGGTGTTACCGCCACGTACGCTCCTCCGACGCATGTTCGTGACGAGCAGCGAGCGACGCACGGGTTATCCCGTCGATGGTATAACCCTCTATCTCTAGTTATTTACGTTTAAAGTAGTTAGTTGGTTGGTTTGTGGACTATGTAGTTGTATTTGTAGAGTTCGCTGCGTAGTTGTGAAACGAAGTGTGGTTGTGAAGTGTTGGGTTTGATTTTGTAGTTTTGTGGACTGTGCTGTGAAGTATGGGCGTGAGATGGATGCCGTAGTTGTGATATGGCGCGTAGATGGAAAAGAATTCACGTGAGTGTACTCTGTATTAGGTCGTGATACACTGGATGGCGTGTCACGAAGGGTTGGATGGCGTAGCAGAGAAGTGTGGAGCGTATGGTGTAGTGTTGGGAAACTGTATGACAGTGTCCCGAAGCAGTGGTGATATGACTTATAGTTCGGGGTGACGGGTGTCACCTTGTGTTTGACTATGGCTAAGAGTATATGGATTGAGAAAGGAGTTGTTTGTTTGGTTGTTATTGATAATTTTAATGAACTTGATTTAGTGCAAAGGCTTTCTGAAGCCAATTTATCTCTTCCGAGTATAGTGAAACCTCAAGTTACCCGTGGTGTTGCAAGTGCTCACAATATGGCAATTGAGTTCAGAATTGAAAATCTTAAGGACTTGAGTGTTCCTCTTCCAACTGTTGTGCAGTTCCTCGTGTTTCGCGCTTTATTATCATAAAACGCGACGATCGAAGTAAGTTAGCCTCTAACTTACTATCAGTTTATTGTGTATGTGTGATGGGTAAGATAACTACAATTTATGTATGTATGTTATCATATATGTTAGGTCATGCAATGTCATTACATGTTTATCTATTACACATGATTTATTCTCTCATGAATATTTATCTGTTACACAATCTTTTCTGTCATGCAAGACTGTATGTTATAAGTATGCCATTATAGTATGCCATATGATATATGTATGCCATGGAATGTTTATGATTAAATTATATTGTGCTATTTACAAGTATACGCCATGTTAGAAAAGTATATGATATTAAATAATATCTCATGCATTAAGAAAGATAAGACATGTTAAGGGTGACACGGATCTAAGCGTGTTCATCACAAGTTATGTTATGCGGTGCCACGGACTCAAGCGTGGTTCACCTTATGTAAAGTTTATATAAGTTTCAGATCATGTACAAGTTAAGATATACGTGGGGCCACAACAACTGTGGAGTACGTATTATATCTTATGTTATGTGTATACGTGGGGCCACAACAACTGTGGAGTACGTATTATATTTTATATTACGTGTATTCATGGGGCCACAAAAACTGCGGAGCATGAAGTATGGGGCCACAACAACTGTGGAGCATACACTACGTGAGACACAGCAATTGTGACACAGCAATTGTGACACGTAGAATACTGGTCATATTTTATGTTACGTGTATTCATGGGGCTACAACAACTGTGGAGCATGAAGTATGGGGTCACAACAACTGTGGAGCATACACTACGTGAGACACAGCAATTGTGACACGTAGAATACGTGTCATATTTTATGTTACGTGTATTCAAGTTTCAGATCAAGTACATGATAAGTCAAGTTTCAAATCAAGTTCATATTATGTTATGCTCACATACATGTTATGTTCATGTTATGTTTCAAGTTCATGTTCACATCATGTTATGTTCACGTTTATGATATGTTCAAGATCACGTTCATGTTATGTTATGTTCACGTTCACATTATGACTAAAGTTTACATTTATGTCATATTAGGCTCAAGTTCATGTATTTCATGTTCAAGTTTATATTTATGTTATGCATGTTTACGTTCATGCTATATTTCAAGTCCATTTTATGTTTCAAGTTTCACGTTCAGGTTATGTTGCTAGTCCATGTTATGTTTTAAGCTCAAGTTCATGTCATGTTAAGTCAAGTTCAGTTCACGTTTAAGTTCTAGTTATGTCATGCTATATGTCAAGTTATGCTATGCTTATGAACGACTTTACTTATGCATTTATGCTTTTACTGCCATGCATGCATCTTTAACCGGTGTGGGAGTTTTATGTTAACTTGCTGAGATTTGTAATCAAATCTCACTGTGGTAGTCCCAACTATCATTCCCCCCGAATGCTAGATCTTGTTACAGGACCCGAAGGAGAATTGGAATCTGACCAACTGAATACGGTCGACTAGGCCACGGTGCAATGTTGATGATGGCATAGTATTTAACTTAGGTTACTACTTGTACTTTTGGAGTTGTATCTCAAGTATTATTTTGATCACAACCATTTTGGACTAGTGTGGTGATCACGGCTATTTAGTATGCCTTTATGTATGAGATATGTTTCAAGTATTTGGGATATTTTTAGTTTGGTGCATAGTATTGCTAAAGAAAAAGAAAATTTAAATTATCTGCTGCGAATATTGCATAATGCTAGATGCATGTTAGGAACATTGCATCTTATATGTCATGAACGGGGGCATGTAACCTTGTGTTGCATGTCCCGACACTTCAAATGTCCGTTCAATCCCAAGCGGAATTTGGGGGTGTCACACGTGGCCATGCCCTACAGCTTGGGCGGAGGGGTATCCTCTCCGCCATGTCTTCTTTAATGCGGCGTGGCCCTCTGGATGAAGTAATTAATGCGGCGTGATCTCCTGATAAGTGCATTTAATGTGGCGTGATCCCCTACTGTTGCCTTAGAGTCTAGTCCTTTCCATCTAGCATGCTTCCTTCCTCTTTCGCTAGTGTAGCCTTCAGCGCCCCTTGAGTAGCTTCCCATCTTCCTACCCGGAACCTCGTGCTCGGTTTATAAGGTTCTCGAGTCTTGGTTGGGTCGCTGAGGGGCTCAATGGGCTTGGGCTTGACTTTTTGGGCCCTTTAGGGTGTAGGGGGACCCCCCCTTAACACCTGATCTGGGTCGATTCTCTTGAGCCTAAGGCTCTGGAAAAAATCCCCCCAACACATGCAAGGTGTTTGAGGCTTCAACTCTTTAATTAGCTAGCCTTATAAATAACATATTAATTATATATGCTAATTTTGTTATTGTTGGACATAAAGAATTGTCTAATTGTTGACAACTTAGGTTTTTGTTGTCATATATTTATTTGTAATACATTTAGTGCATGGTGCTTCAAGCTTTAACCTTTTAATTAGACTTCAAATAGCATACCATATATGCTAATTGTATGAATAATTTGACACTTCTACAATAAATATTCATTAATGTAAGAGAAATTCAAATTCTCTACAAAACCTATTAATGCTATTATATAAAAACATCGAGGTCAATCTCGTCAGTTCGAGCAAGTCAATAAAAATTGCCTCGAATGTACATGTGGCAGTCCTACGTGGTAGATTCAGAGTTATCTAAATTTTATTTTTTGTTTTTCTTAAGAAAATTGGAGGTAGGGGCGATCAGCGTAGCAACCATTTCTGGGTGTGACTATAGGAGCCACTCCTTACAGCAGAATGTCTAATTTGAGCCATAGGTACTGTCTCAAGGGCGAGCTCATCACCATAGCACTTCTAAAATATGTAACTGGTCCAAAACCCATCCCATGGTCGAAAGGTCAAGAGTCGTCCGAGTTAGTAGTAGGCCTATGCAATTAACCTGTCAAACCGAGTGACCTGTGAGATCCGATCTGACTTGAACTGGCAAATGCTGGGTTACTAGACAATCGGTTTACCAACCCAATAAACGACGGGTTTGGATTTCTCTTCTTTCACCGACCGACATAAAAATTACTCTTAACCATTTAGTTCTCTCAAACCCTCGACTCCAAGCCTTCTCCCGAGATCTCTACCCTTTCTTCTTCACGAAACTTCTTCTTCAAAGACTGAAGACCATTCTTCTGGTTTCTCACCACCGATGAAAGCAACACAAATGTAAGAAAGTCCAAATATGCTCGGTTATATGCATATTCGATCACTCTCTGTTTCAGTTTTTGTTTGGTAGATAAGAAACAATTAGAAAAGAAAAAAAGAGCAAGTTTCTCTTGGTAGAGATGGTTGGCTTTATTTTTTGTTCTATTTTTTTTTCTCTTTCTGATGTGCAAGGCGATAATAGCTCCAACATCTCTCTCTCTCTCTCTCCCTCTGTGGAATCAAACTGTCCGAAATCTTGGTCTTGGTGATGGTGTGGGAAGGGTTGTGGATTTCTCAGATTTTAGGGATATAGAGGTCAGTGAAGTGAATAATCGAGGTGAACGATCAGAGTTAGCAAAGTGAGAGGAATACACATATCAGAGGTCCAAGATCAGGACTTATTTTGTTTGCTCTCTCCATCACTCCTAAACCAAACTCGATTTCTTACAATGATACAGCGAAATGAATAATTAGCTGAAGGGAGGGAGAGAGACAGAGTCAGATGCAAAGAAATTGAGAGGAAAGTTTATGGGATTTTCTGGGAAAAAATGTGAAGGATGCGTCAGTGAGAGGGTCTTAGGTGGAAGACCAAGATTTGAGACCAAGTTTGGTTTTAGATTTTGTGCAAAAAAAGTTTTTGTCTAATGAAGAGTGGGAGCCAATCTCCACGGGGGTGCTCAGTGGGAAGAGGAAGACGGTGCCTGTTTCTTTCTTCATCTGGTTTTTATGTCAGGTCATACGGGTTCGACCCAGTTTCATTTTGATCGGATCGGGTTGCCAACTTAACTGGGCATGATTCGGGTCGGATCGGATAAAAACCCGACTATTCCAGCTGGGTTGTAGGCCTAGTTAGTAGGCATATTCATTTTCCCGATATTTGTTAACAAGTAGTAGTAATTGCACCAAATGTCTCAGAAATTTATGGAGCTCATTTTGGAGTTCCAGTGGCTAGAGCTGTTCTTAATGCTGTAAATATTCGTCTAAATGCATCAGCCATTGCTTTCCTTCTTGGTCATTCATCAGCTGAAGTTGTGATGGTTGATCAAGAGTTTTTTTCTCTAGCAGAGGAAGCATTAAACATCTTGATAGAGAAAAATAGAAGTTTCAAGCCTCCAATTTTTGTTGTCATAGGTGATGAAATTGCAACCCTAATGTGCTCAAATATGCTTTGGGAAAAGGGCCAAAGGGGCCATTGAACATGAGAAATTTCAAGAAATGGGTGACCTTGATTTTGCTTGGAAACTATAGAGGATGAGCGGCAGAGCATTGCTTTGGGTTATACATATACTACTACTGCCAGAGGAGGAGCACAGAGCATTTCGACAAAGTGATGCATCAATAAACACAATAAATTCTGAATAATTGTGTTCGGCTTAGGATTTCGATATATGCTATTTGATGGCTTATTTTTTAAGCATGTGCCTAGAGAGTTCGGGGTTAAAGCATAAATTTAAAAAATTAAGTTAATTTTATTGAAATGTTGAAATATTTAACCTCGTATAATAAAGATGTTGACGAAGTTATTTTAGAATATGCCTCACAAAATGCCAAATATACCTCATCGAAAATTCAAAAAGAAATTTTGTCTATTCTTGCAATAAAAGTTCGAAGTGTGATTGGTGATGATATTGGGGATGCAAAATTTGTATTATTCTTGGTGATGCTCGTGATGAGTTAAAAAAAAAACAAATGACTATGATTTCAAGATTTATTGACTGAGAATAATTTATTCAAGAGCGGTTTATTAATCTTGCGCATGTTAAGGATATTGTTGCATCAACTCTTAAAAATGAAATATCTAATATTTTATCTTATCATAATCTCAGTATTCAAAATATATGAAGCCAGTGGTATGATGGCATTAATAATATGAGAGGTGAGTGAAATTGTGTGCAAACTCTATTTTTACGTGATTGTCCATATGCATATTATGTACACTGCTTAGCGCACACTGCAATTAACTTTGATTTTTCCATCAAGGGAGTTATCCCCATCCACTAATTTTTCTCTAAATTAACTTTAATTATTTATATTATTGGAGCTTCCTTTAAACGTAACGATGAATTATATGATGCTTAAGTAAGTAAAACTGCCAACTTGATTGCAGTTAATGAAGTTGAGAAAATTACTAGTGTTGCCCAGATGACTAACACAAGAGGGGGGGTGAATTCAATTGAATTTAAGAAAATAACAATTATAAATCAAATATACAATATAAAATATAAACAAAATATAAAATAGCAATAAATATAAAGAGTAAGGGTAAGAGAAGCAAACTCAGTATGTTAACGATGTTCGACCCCATTGCCTACGTCCTCGCCTCAAGCTACCCCTTGAGGATCCCCGAATTCACTATTCAACCTCCTTCAGGTGGAGATAGAAACCTATTACACCTTTGAACAACACCGCTACAAAGGATCCGTGTAGAACACCCTCTACACTTGCAATCACCTCACACGTGGTGATTCAACTATTCCCTGTGTAGAATACTTTCTACACGCACAAGGGTTATACACACCCTTTTACTGATACAAGAATTGATAGTGGGTAGATATCAGAAAACACTCCTCAATGAGTGAAATAAGAACAATACAGCACAAACTATATCTCTCAAAATGAACAAGGGTTAAGGCTCAATGCTTAGAGAAGAGAGAATGAAAGCTTTAATGAATATTTATGCTCTTGGTGTTGTAAATGTGAAGCTCTCAAATGATCTATTTATAGGCATATGAGACTTCATATTCAAATTTAAAAAGATTCACATGTCAAAGACATCATCATTCACTTTTCAAAAATTTCAAACCTAATCTTTTTACTTTTTGCATGTGACAAAATGAGCACACTTTACTTTTCAAAAATTTCAAACCTAATCTTTTACTTTTTGCATATGACAAAAGGAGCACACTTTACTTTTCAAAATTTTCAAACAAAGACATCTATCTTTTGCATAAGTCAAGAAAACATCCATCACTTTTGAAAATATTCAAATAAAACATGCACATGTGAAAGATGACAATCAATCATCTTAATATTTTCAAAGTTCAAACCTTTAATCATATCATGCACATGTGAAAGATGACAATCAATCATCTTTCAAAATTTTCAAATTTAATTTTCAAAATATTTATGCACATGTGGAAAATGTATTTTAATACTTTATGATAAAATATTAATTTTGAACCTTAACCCTAATTTCAAATTTTTAAGAGATTTACAACATTACTCTATGACTTTAATGTGAACTTGTTCCCTTCTTGCTCATGCTTGGTTCCTTGATGTACTTGATTCCATTGTGTGGACAACTTGAGCTTGAGACTCCTTTATTCTTTGAATTCATTTGTTATCATCAAAATCCATGTGTAGATTTTTAATTACATGAAACTTGAAACCTTGGGTTCAACAACTAGCTTAATCAAATTGGAACATTATAACATGTCGGAGGTACAAGGTGGGGGTTTCCAATTTCAATCAGTTTGTAGTTTGATAAGAATGTTTGGTCCAACTTGTTCTGTTTTAAAAAGTATTATTGACAAAGAAATGTCTTACAGCCAACGTCAGGATGCTTTATTGGCTTATTAAGCTTGCACTTGATGAAGGAAATTATGGGGGTTACTGATAGTCTTTGTTAATGTTTACAATAAAAATCTTAACAAATTTTGAATATTGTGAATTTGGTCTGAAGTACAAAAGCACTTATTCAAACACTGAAAGACCTTAGTTAGGATACATTATTATTATTTTTTGAAATAGACTTCAATTTAATTTATGAATGAAGGAAGTTACAACTGTGACCAATAAATCCGAATACAAATCCCGATTACAAGCCAACTACACATCGGTTAAAAGCACCCCTGCGCACAACTTTCATTATGCTGGACATTGTCTAAAAACTTCAAAAAAACTCTCTGATGACACAGTCTTTCTGAGATACGAGACTCTATGAATATATAGATGTCTATCTCGACTTGTCTGTGAGAAAACAATCTTATTTCACCTATCACCCCACCCTTCAAAGGAGAAGGAGATTTTCTACCCTCATCCTCCAAAGAAGGATAGGGACTCACTACCCTCTTTCTCCAAAAAGAGGAAAGGGAATTGCCTATTTCAAAAATTCTTATTAACAGAAATAGTAGAAATTAAAACACCACATAGACAACCCTAACTGAAAAACAACCAACAAATACTGTACTCTCCACTATCTGCCCATGTCGTATGCCCACGCCATGTGCCCAACCACGGTCTGCTTTGGTACGCTACGGACCACTCCACCCCGAAGCTCACGTAGGCCATCTAGAAGCCCCTGCCCCATGAGCATCCCATCTCTTCCCAGTCCACGTAACCAGCTCCGTTGCCGTCAGCCTCTCCCAATATCGATAAGCCATGGACATCATTTCACAAGGCTAAACCAGATCCGATAACCTCCACTTTGGGCTGGCATAGACTAAAACCAGAGAGAAACCAGCCTATATTCTTATAACAACCAAACACAGAGCCGTCGAGAGGCTTATTCCAGACACCCAAAACCAAAAACTAGAGCTAACAAATCTAACAACCAAACGAAAAAAATGAAAAAAGAACTAAGAAACCAACTAAACACTGCGACACCCGATTTCCGGCCACCACCCATGGGAGTGTCTGCCATGAGTTGCGACCGGACTCCTTCCCAGAAACTCTTTAACCCCTCCATGTAGCTTGGCATTCAACCCGAAAACAACCCCTCTGTTTTTCATGGATAATACAGAGATCCTTTACCCCGCGGGAAGCACCCCAAACCATCATGAAAAACCATTATCTCCAGGAGCAAGACACCCGAACCAACTCACACCGTAACCCTCTGAGAAGTCCCCACAGAAGACTATACCAAAACAATTAGGAATATCAACCAAACAAAACCGAGAACCTTCACCCCCAAAGTGAAATGTCTCTCTGCCCAACTGGGTGTAAAAATAAGGTAGAGGCCTCGAGACACAGCCTCTGGTGGTGGCCTTTCAACCACCAAAATCGCAGCGGAACAGATCTTATTATTAGAAAAAAGAAACGAAAACAGAAGAAAGAAAGGGTTGGGGGAGGGAGAGCGGTGGTCGGAGAGGCTTACCGACGTGGAGAAAGGGTGACTGAAAGAGAGAGGGATGAGCGGGAAGAGTAAGAGACGGAGACGCGTGGGGTGTTATGCAGAGAGTTGAGGGGCTTTGGACGTAGGAGACGGGGGATGGGAAGAAGAAACAGAAAAGAAAATTGGGTTTTTGGGTAAGTTCCAAAACGACGTAGTTCTAGAGTTTTTTCTTTAATAAAACCAGGTTGGGCTGGGAAAGGACAATGGTTAGGCTTATGGCCCATGGGTGTATAATCGGCCAGGTCATGATATATTTGTTATGTGAAGTGGCTTTCATTGACAAATAAGAGTGTGAAATAAAAATAGAAAAATAATTTAGTTTTAAAGGGATTACATAAAAATAAATTAATAAATGACATAATTTAATATCATATGTTAAATTGTAAATTTATTTTATTTTAAAATAAATATAACAGATCACATAAAATGACATCATTTTATAAATTTATTTTTATATAATTCTTTCATATCTCTGACACTGAGTCTGTGATATGTATAAGTAAATCCAAACCATCTTACATTCCCACTAAAAAAAAGCCTATATTAAATATCATGCCCCCTAAATGAATATACTTTTTATTTAAAAAAAGAACCCTATAGTGTGACAGATATCGTATAAATCTAAAATTCTATAAAATGAAAACTTCGTATAAAAAATAACAGTTCAATGAGCCAATTATGGTTTAGAATGATTGAAATAAAATGATAACACTCGGTCAATGCAAAGCTTAGCCAAATATTCTAATTTATCGTATCCGTTAATTGAACTAAACTGTTTCAAGAGATTGTTTGAGATTGAGTTAGAAATCTTAATAAGTGTTTAAATAACTTTAAAAACTTTTGAATGATAAAATTATATTGTTTGAGTGTTGTATATCAAAATACTTTTTAATTTTAAATAAGTTAAAAATTACACTTAAGAAAAAGTAAAAATAAGATTTTTGTTATGAAATTAATGAAAAGAGAGAGAGCGAAAGACAAAGAGAGAGAGAAGGAAAGAGAGAGAGATCTTGAACATGAGAGAGAAGCGTTTTAGAATTCCATAATAAAAGCCTTGAAGGATACCTATATATATATATATGAGTACAAAGGAGGTCTTGGCCGTCATAATTGACGGCTAAGGACGGTCAATTATGACAACTACGGGCAGTTAAAATTGACGGCTACGAGCCGTCAAAATTGACGGGTAGTTGTCATAATTGACGGCTACGAACGGTCAATTATGACGACTACGAGCCGTTATAATTGAAGGCTAAGGACGGTCAATTATGACTGCTATTATGACGGCTAAATGTGGTCATACAAGTCGGTTTATAACACTCCCCCTTTGGATGACCACATGTAAAGAATGTCTCGTTAAAAATTTGCCAAGGAAAAACCCTGTGGGAAAAAAACCAATAGCGAAGGAAAAAGAGTACAGTATTCATGTGTACCGCCAAACGCTTTAGGATTGCCTCATTAAAACCTTGCAAAGGAAAACCCAATGGGAAAAAACCTTAGCGAAGGAAAAAGAGTACAATCAGTACTAGTCTTCAAAACATTTACTCCCCCTGAAAGGTGTATTATGATAGGTTTTGAAGTCTTCGCATTCCAATATTTTGCACAATCTTCTTAAATGTTGCAGTTGGTAATGCCTTAGTGAATAAATCTGCCAAATTATCACTTGATCGTATCTGCTTGATATCAATTTCACATTTCTTCTCATGAAATGCAATGATCTCTCTGTGTGAATCTGAAAGATTACTTGCATCCGTATATCCAACTAATTGTGGACTTGATCCATGTTGATAAAATAATTTCATATCAATCGTACCTTGGAGGTAACGAATGACATGTTTAATATCATTCCAATATCTTCGAGTTGGTGCAGAACTATATCTTGCAAGTAAATTAACTGAAAATACAATATCAGATCGAGTGCAATTTTTAAGATACATCAGGGTTTTAATTGCACTGATATAAGGTATTTGAGGACCAAGAATTTCTTCATCGTCTTCACAAGGATGAAATGGATCTTTCTGCACATCAAGTGATCGAACAACCATTGGAGTACTCAGTGGATGAGTTTTATCCATATAAAAGTGCTTCAAGACTTTATAGTGAAAGGTCTTCGCGTTGATGCATCTCCATATTGTGTACCACCTCTTTAAATGATGCAGTTGGTAATGTTTTGGTAAACAAATTCACAATATTGATTCAAGATCGTTTTAATATTCAATTCACTACTCTTATACAGTTGTGCTCTTCTGGAGTTTTTGTAAATAACATAATTAGTGGATAAGTCATCAAAATTAAGCCACCAACTCTATATTCAACAAAAACGGTGGCCACCTTTTTAGACCAGACAAGCACCGCATGATTTTACAGCTCTTCTATAGTTGTCAGGCGCCGCAGGACTATGATGCTACATCTCTTGTTTCTTGTAGAGAGATGCTTCACGAGAGATGCTGTGAAGCAATAGAGATGCTTTGTCCTTCATTTTACTCACCTGAGGATGTTACTCCTATGATAGGAGCAGAGATTCATTTTTCTGGAAGGATTTATTCTGATGTCGTTTCAGAATCAAGATTTTTTAGTGCTCAATATTTTGCCTTTGGTATGACCATGTCTTGAAGGTTATCAGCTAAACTGAATGAGGCCAACCAACTCAATAATCAAATATCTTAATTGCGTTAGAAACTCTCTGCGAAGAGTCGTAAGAACAAGAAATTGAAGGAGGAGAATAAGGCGCTAAAACAGTATGCCCGTGATCTTCAGGATAAGTAGCAACGGATATTTGAAGAAGTCCAAATACTTAGAGAATAAGGACAAACTGCATTTAATCTCGCTGCGGATATTTGAAAAAGTCCAACTTCAAATAGAGTAGGGGCAATCTGCTTTTAATTTCACAGCCTAGTAAATAACTGTAGGATATCTGTGTTTAGCGTATTCTCTATCAATATATATAATTTTGTCTTACTTTCATAATTTTTCTATAAAAGAAATATTCAGCTCATCTTCATTCGCATCCCATCTTCTTTACTTTTCTGTAATTAGTCTGCATTCTTACTCTGCAATCTCTCTCTGCATTCTTACTTTACAATGACCCATCAATCTTCTTGTGACCAATATATGAGGTATTCTACATATTGTTCACCAGTTGTTTCTGCTTCTACCGTAAGTGCTATAGTGCAATACAACAATGATCTGACTAATAAAAAATGTTGAAGCTATCTACGAGCTTGTGAGTCCCGGTACCCGATACTCATCAACTATTGTTGCATTTTCTTAGCGACTACAATCCAATACTTATGATGTTGACAAACTCAATGAGAAAATTTCTATCATTCAGCGACTTGTTCTAGAGTCCAACATGAAAATAGGAGCAATAAAGCAAGAGAATATGAATTTAAAATCCTTACTTAACTCTTCTTTTCGATTGCCTACTCCTTTAAACAGGGATACAATGCAAATTTTTGAAGAGTAAGATCGTTTAAAGAATGAGGCGAAGAGCCTCAAATTTCTGTAATTTTGTTTCGAGATAATAAAATAATATTTCACAAATATTCATATTGTGTTTCTATCCTCTTGTTGATGTTCTGTGTGCTCCATTTTATTTCCCCTTTAATAAAGCACATTTGTAAAACCGTAATATGAATCTGAAATACTAATTGCACTTAAGATATGATATTTCAGAACTAATAATTTCATTCATTTCCCTCTTGAAGCCGAAAGGGTTTCTGATTTATATTTCAAATATGTGCAGTTTTCATGAGCTCTTCTGGAGCCTTAATGACATTTAAATCATCTATATAAACTGCAATAAAAACTAATATAAATACTGAAAATATATGGAAAATAGCTTGTTCCACATGTGTTTAGATTGCATTAGATCATATAAGGATTTTTGAAACTTGATAGAATAAGTACTTCAGGACTATATGTTTCATGCATTTCATATCTAGTGATTCATATAAATATGCAGTTAATCATGCATACCCAAACTCTCGGTAACTATCAAGCTAATAAAAACCTTAATATAATTTCATCTACTTCAAAAGCATATCAATATTATTTTTGCGGGAAATCGACTCGTGATTTATATATCACATTTTCATTTTCTTTATACAAATACCAACTGATATTCAACAAGCATTACCTCTTAGGTGTTTGGACTACAAGTCCATATATATCACATTTTACTAGTGATATTAATTCTGCAGGAATTGTTTCTTTCTATTTTGGCCAATATTTTTATGTCGGTATCCTTCGACGGTTCTTGATTCACTTTTTTCATTACTTCTGGTAATGTCAAGTGCCATCTTATATAAAAATACGTTGTCGATAACGGTTTTATATCTATCCAAAATTTCTCTAATACTCATGAAATGTATTGAGATCTTGTTATTTTCAGGTATTTGTCCTTCTTCAAGGGAAATCATTTCATGAAAATTCTCTTCAGGAGGTACTCTTTAGGAGTATTATACTCTTCATGAGTTTTTATTATGAGAGAATTTTGTAAAGAAATTTTGGATGGATCTTATTGCTTGTTTTGTGGGTACGGCCTCTTCAGGAGCACCAATTTCTTTTCTTTGTGCTTTTCTCTTTCGGGATGCTTTATCTTTTGTATCAATATGTTTCACACGCTTTTAGACATGTCTTATGTTCATTAGACTGCTAAATTTCTTAATTGTCCTACAAGGACTTCAATCCTTGCTGAGATTTTAACAGCTAGAATATGAGACATTTTTATCTTATTGCATCCATAAATTAATTATCATCTGAACTTCCAATTCACCCATGATAATTAAGATAACGTCGAATTATTTTATTTTATTTGCTTCTAGCAAATTTTTCTTTCCGCTCATGGTGGGAAGACTTTATAGTAAAAGAATCTTCTGGTTCTTTTATAGACGTCTATATGAAAATTATTCGACTTATCGTAATTGATTTCGGATGATCAAGATAATCATGAAAAGCATACAAATATTTTGAATCATATCATTTTTGATGCATCATAATTTTTGATTGCATCATAATTTTTGATTCAATAGTTGTATAATATAATCTCAAAGAGAAAGCTGATATTTTTTCCAATACGAGCTTTTGGCCCGAAATCATAGAATTACTATGAAGATATTCATCACCACATCCAATCTCTTAGTTTCTTTGAAAAAAATGCATCATTCTTTTTTGAGAATGATATAAATCCAATACCATTCACTTCAGGGAATGATGTGGAACTAGTAGGACGTGACTAATGATTTCATAACAAAAGCTCATTATTTTGCTTAGCCACTAAAAGACCAGATATAAATTTAGAATATATTGTGAACTTTTACACTTGATATTGCTATTTCAGGAGCACATTCGAGGCGTTCAATTTAAACATATATTCTTTAGTAACTTTTCCCTACACAATTTCAATTATGCAACTTCAGGTGTATTAACCATAATAAGCTTTTAGTACACGTATCACTCATTTAAACTATCTCACAGAATCAATAGATATTTTATTATGAGATACTCAATAAAATTATTGGTTTAGAGCGATCCTTCAGGGATGCTCAATTTCTATTCCAAGATGAATCTTATTATCAATAATTCATAACAAATATAAAAAATAAATAGAACTTGTATATAAACTATGTGAATAAATATAGAATTTTATCAAGTAATAATAAGAAATATTATCTTTAATACTCACATTGGGGATTGCAAATAATATATTGAAAAACTTACTTGAAGTAGAAGACCACTAGCTTTAGGATCAATAGAACATCGTGCTGATAACGTGTTATGAAACTAATGAAAAGAGAGAGAGCAAAAGACAAAGAGAGAGAGAAGGAAAGAGAGAAAGATCTTGAATATAAGAGAGAAATGTTTTAGAATTCCATAATAAAAGCCTTGAAGGATACCCATATATATAGAAAGTTTTGGCCGTCATAATTGATAGTTAAGGATGGTCAATTATGACGACTACGGGCAACCAAAATTGAAGGCTACGAGCCGTCATAATTGACGGCTAGGAACGGTCAATTATGACGACTATTATGACGGCTAAATGTGATCATACAAGTCGGTTTATAACAATTTTGATATTTATCTTCAAATATACTTTAATATGGAACATTCAAATAATCTATGAATGAGTAGAAATATGCATAGGATTGAGAGAGATAAGGAGGGCAGAAGTTTCGAGAGAATTTGAGAGAAGGGGGGGCAAGGGGTGGGGGAAAAGTGAAAAAGAAAAGGGGCGTGGGAAAACGGAAAGGGATGGGGCTATGGGGAAAAAGAAAAAGGGTGGAGGGAAAAGAGAAAAGAAAAGAGGTGGGGACGCGAAGGGTTGTGGGGTCTGTGAGAAAAAAGCACATTATGTTTGTAGACTTATTTACTATCACATGGTTTATTTAGATAAATGAATAGCACGTGAAATTATAATAATAATTTAAAATATTAAAAGAATATTATTACAAACTACCTATACTATTTGTTGTGGGTGGTGAAAATGGGTGTGGGAAAACGAAAAGGGATGGGGGAAAAGAGAAAAAGATAAGGGGCGGGGGAAGGGCTGTGGGTCTGTAAGAAAAAAATACATTATCATGTGTTCGTAGACTTAACTACTATCACATAATTTATTTAGGTATATGAATTGCACGAGAAATTATAATAATATTTTTTTTTTTTGAAAAAGTGAAACCATTCATCATAACGAAGTTACAAATGTGACTTATCAATACAGAAAAATCCCGACTATAAGCCAACCTACGCATCTGCTCTGGAGTACCTATCACAACCCCCAGGAGATTTGCCGGGGACCACACCTCGGCACGACCCATGTTGGGTCAGGACAGTCACATGGCTAGTTTGCTTGCATGCTTTGACTCAAACCATGACACGCAGCGGGCGAGCATGGAGGCTACTGACCGCGCGCAGACCATGCGTGCAGGCTTGCGCGTGCCTTGAGCGTGCATCTGCGCGCATGCATGCGTGCCCCCACACCACCTAGCGAGGCCAGTGGCGTGCCCCCACAGGTACGCCATCCAGCACACGGCTCCAGCCCGTGCCTTGCAGAGCAAGTTAGTGGCATACCTCGCGGCGTGCCATCCAATTGCTCCAGCCCATGCCTTGCGGAGTAGGTCAGTGGCATGCCCACCAGGCATGCCATCCAGCGCATGGCTCCAGCCCATGCCTTGCAGACTCAGCGCCCAGGCCACCAGCCTGGGCCATGCCGTGCACCATCATGGCTTACCTTCAGCAAGCCATGCTCACCATGCCGTGCACCACCATGGCTCACCTTCAGCAAGCCATGCCCACCATGTCGTGCACCACCATGGCTCACCATCAGCAAGCCATGCCGCACCACCCTAGCTCACCATCAGCCAACCATGCCGCGCACCACCATGGCTCACCACCCAGAAAGCCATGACCGCACCACTTGACCATGGACCAACCTGACCACCGTGCACCACCTAGCCCACCATGGGCCATGCATGCCACGGCTAGCCTTGGTCTATGGCCATTATCTTGTTATTTATTTTATTTATTTAATTTGCTTTATTCATTTATTTTCTAGGGACCTATTGGGAGTTTCCAATTTGTTTTTCTTATAAATAGGACCTCCTTCATTTGCTTTAGTATCTTTTGGCAAACTCCTAGAGGGAAGACTATTGTTTGAGAGATCATAAACTGGTGCCTTTGCACTTAGGCTTTTTGGGTGCAATTCGTGAATCCCAAAGAGAGAATCACACTTGGCAATTCGTGAATAAGTGTGATTCAATCTATCTTGTTCTTGCAACTTGGTGCAATTCGTGAATCCAAGTTGTGTTTATCAATCTATGAAGTTTATTCATTACTTATGCAATCCGTGAATCAAGTATTGATTATCCTTTTTATGTGTTTGTTCATTCAAGTTCATTAGTATTTTGCTATTGTTCTTGAGTGTTCTTCATTGTGTTCATGCATGTTCTTCATTTTGTTCATGCGTGTTCATCATTGTTCTTGAGTGTTCATCATTGTTCTTGAGGTGTTCATTGTGGTTTTGGCTCATTCAATCCGTCCACCCCTCAAAATCGCCCACCACATGTGTTAGTCCACTTTCCATAGTTGTTTGCTCCATCAATCTTGCCCTAGCCGCCCACTCTAATTCCAATTAAGATGCCTATCATTTAGGAATTCTAATTGATCCCTAAAATCACTCTCATAACTGGCCATATACATCTCCATCCAATCCCAAGATTTTTGAAAGGTTATCTCCAAGATTCTAGGAAGTTTGACTTCCAAGATTTTAGGAAACTTCATAAAATCCCTCCATCACCACAAATTCGGCCAGCCCTAGTATCTCCACTCCATATCACTCATCTTCAATCCTAGCCACCCATCTTACCTTTTCCAAACCCTAAACACATCATCCAAACCCTAAGCCTAACTTCCAAGTGGCGCCTACACTAGCACACACTTGTGCCGTGCGCCCTCACCCTTGAACCACACAACCCTTCATCTTCCATCACTCCATCCACCCATCTTAGCCTAAACACTTAACCCCACCATCCCCAAGTGGTCATATTGACCACCTTTGCACGTGAGCCAAGCAAGAGAGGAACCAAGGTTCGGTCATCACAAGGCTACCATTGGCGTGGAGGACTTGGTGCGTGGGGTCTAGACCTAGGACCTCAACAGTACCCTCGCACACGAAGTAGCGAATATTGTCTTAACTTCTAAACCTCTCCGAAGAGAGAAAACACTCTGTATAAAACAGAATGACCAGCCCCTCCAACCTTTTAAGAAGGTGGATTAAGGGACATCCCAGCTTTGGACACTAAGTCCAAAAGCGTACTCCTAAACTATTACAAACAAAATAACATAAAAACTACACGTCCATACAACCAAACACCAACAAAACCGAGCAGCAGCGAGGGCCTGGCGGTTGGTCGTACGTCCACTGGCCGTAACACCGACTGCCTTTCTCCATAGCATGAGCCCCGGGTTGTGTCCGGTCAAAAAAACCCCAACCCCCGCTCAGTTTACAACAAATAAAACAAACCAAAACCCAGAAAAAACACTGACTGACAGACGGACAAAAGCCGGAAAAACTAAAAAAACAGACGGAAGAAAAAAACAAACCAGTGGTGCGTGCAACTCAACCACTCTTAGAGGGGGTCCGACGGTCGTTCAATGATCACCCGGAGTCTTAGGACCCAAAAAAGCCAGGTTTAGAGCCGGCAGGTGGCTCCCTGGTGGCGCGTGACAGCCACGCTCTGGGTCTGTCCGAGACTCTGTCTCGCGCGTGCAGGCTACGCTCCCTCTCTTCTGGCGCCGCGTTCGGTGGTCTTGAAGATCGGCAATTGGCCAACGCTCTGATGGGTTGCTTGTTGACGGTTGGTGGCTGGAAACGGTCCCGCCGGAACTCCCCTCCTTTATTTACCTGAAAACCCACAAAAACCCAAAACAAAAGGAAAAGCTAACACAGTGACAACAAATAGAGAGAAAAAGGGGAAAGGGAGGGGGGGAGCAGCCGAAGCTCCCACCCCCGTCGGTCGATCTAGTCTGTTAGGGTTTTATGGAGAGAGAACGGAGGGATGGAGAAGATGGCAAGACCTAATTTGAATGAGAATGAGAAGGTAAATTATAATAATAATTTAAAATGTTAAAAGAGCATTGTTACAAATTGGAAGATAAAAAAGTATTGTTACAGGATTATTTGAAACTTACCGCTCCATATTAGTAATTAATGTAGTATCAAAACTGTAATAATTAAAGGAAAATGATATATGTACAAAGATACATATATACTAAACATTTTTTGACAACATGCAAAGATATATGTACTCTGCATCTAAAGGTTGGAAATTCACAACGTGCGAAAACAATATTTGATATGGTGTGGGTCGATAGACTCTTTAGTTAGAAAAATGATCGATGTTTGAGTAATCTGCAGAGTTTGAACCACGTGGCCCACCCATATTATCCTAACACAACTCACCGTTTGTTAACAGAAAAGTGATTTAATTAAAAAAAAAAAACTGAGAAATGATATATTGTTTATAATTATGTACTAAAATAATATTCTTTTAAATATTATTTTAATTTTCATTTTAGTTTTTGATTTGATGGATTTAAATTTAATAAAATATATTATTATATTTAAAGTTATTTATAAATTATGAGTCGTAAGTCTTTCACTACTTTCGTTGACAATCCTCTCTGGTGATTTTTTTTAAAATTTTTATTTTTTTTAATTTTTAATTTTAATTTTAATTTTTTAAAACACCCTCCGTACTTGCCCGTGAAAAAGAGGCCCATGTAAGGACCTTTTTAAGGCCTTATCAAATAGTCTAAAACTCGGTAGTCATACAGTAACAATTATTAGAGCACACTATTTATATTATTTAAATAAATTTTAAATTTTTTTAAATCAAATTATATTATATAATTAAGTATTTTGTTAGATATATTATCTATATTGAATTATAAATATAATTTTTTTTAAATTTATTCTTTGATTCTATATATTGATTATGATATAAAATAACCACTCCCTCTGAGACTCGAATATGATTGAGAACAAAAGTAAGTAATATATAATATTGAGTATACAAGTATCGTGTAAATATTATGAAAAATAATAAGATTTTTTATTAAATAATTAATATTTTTTTTATATAAGTCTAATATTTATTTATATATTTTTTTAAAAATTATACTACACTTAACTACTCTACAGTTCTTAAAATATAATCTCTCTTATCTTGATTCTTGGTATGGCATGCGTTATAACAGTTTGGTCCACTGTTTTGATTTTAGAACGTACCACTGCGCGCAAATTACTCCATTTCGACCTGAAGTCTAATACCTCGATGAAGCACAAATTTACATGATTTTTAGTCCAGTCTGCCAATGACATGTAAAAAAATATCAAAAGAAGAAATTAATGAAAAAGAAAAGAAATCCCATATTTCAAGTTTTTCTTTCCTTGCACTCGAAGAAGGATAAAAATGAAGCAACGACTCTGAGATCTCCTCTCCTCCTAACGAGTTGCACGTTCACTTTCTTTCCCTTCCAACAACTTTCTATTAAGTGAAGTTATAAATATCTCTCGATCACAGCCCTTCAATCGGCAGCACAAGTCATTCTCTTTGCTGTTACATTCAAAATGGAGGCCAAATGGTCAGTGGTCTTGACAATGGCGTTGATGTTAGTGCTCGTCAATGGCGATGAGTCTTCTGTAAAGCCGGTGGTGAAGATAGTGAAGGGCCAAAGGGTTTGCCAGAGAGGGTGGGAGTGCGGAAAGTTCTCTACTCACTGTTGTAACGAGACCATTTCTGACTACTTCCAGACGTACCAGTTTGAGAACCTCTTCGAAAAGCGTAATACCCCTATGGCTCATGCAGTCGGCTTCTGGGACTACCGTTCTTTTATCACTGCTGCTGCCGATTACCAGCCTGATGGATTTGGCACCACCGGCGGGAAGCAAACCGGGATGAAGGAAGTTGCAGCTTTTCTAGGCCATGTTGGCAGCAAAACCTCCTGTGAGTTAAAATAATTTAAGCTATTGTTTTGCAATTTGGTTTTGTCTCATTGGTTTGTGTTTGAGGACTTATTTTCGATTAGGGTTTTGATTCCATCAGTTTTAATGGATCAGAGCGTTAAGCTTTATATGGGTTTAAGCAAAATTTAGTAGCTACGTTGCGTTTAAAATGATTAATTTTGGGATCCTAATTATCCTCTAATATTCCTTTGCTCAATATGCTAAAATTAATGGAGATCCAAGGAAGTAATTGTAAGTGTGTTTATGTTCTTGAGTCCAGAAAGACGAGGATTTTAGGTTGCGTTTGGGTGCTAAGATGATTTGTGTTGATCTATGAATAATAGTGTTTTGTGAATTTCATTGAAATGCATTTGAATGTATGAAATATGTTGAGATATGTTTAATTTTTATTAGAAGTTAAAAAGTAGTGGATTCCATCAATAAATGGTTTGAGATAGGTTGAGTTTGACACCCAAACATATATAAAGTACAAGATTTTGGGTCCTACATTTAAGAGAAAATGAACAAAGCATTGTGGGGTGAGTGAATCCATCCATGGTGGTAAGCACGATTCTATTCTGGATCCTAAAAGCTATATATATATATATATATACACACACACACGTATCATCTGGCTGTAAAATTATGGTAAATTTATCCTTTGCTCATGACTGATGGTTTTCTTTGCCAATTAAGAAGCAACAGTTATGACGCATTTGCAATATGATACTACTTGATCGATCAGGTGGATACGGGGTGGCAACAGGGGGACCTTTGGCCTGGGGTTTATGCTACAACAAGGAACTCAGCCCTGACTCTTCCTACTGTGATGAGTACTACAAACTCACTTATCCATGCACTCCTGGAGCTGCTTACTATGCCCGTGGTGCCATTCCTATCTATTGGTATGTATATTCACCTTTCTACTCTCCTAAACCCTTTCACTAATCCCATCATCCCTCCATACTATTAATTTCCGCCATATGGGTATTATGTTCCATAGAGAAGTGAGTTTTCTCTTTTGAATTAAGGTTGTTCTTTGTCCTAAATTTTAAATCTCCAGTCACATCAACCATCTGGCACATGCTAAGTGGTAACCATTTAAGTTGTTGATACATGAAGTTTAGACCGAAGAGTTACATTGCTCGTTAATTTAGTGGCTGATGTGGTTATACTGCATGAGCTGTCACGTGAGTTTGTTTAAGTATATGCAGTAGAAGTTGTATCATTCTTAGCAACACTCCAGAAAGTTCTACATTAAAATCTTTGCTAATGTTTATCTCGTAATGGTTACATCTAATATTTTCTCCGAGTACGCTATCATCAGGAACTACAACTATGGAAAAACAGGGGAAGCCCTGAAGGTGGATTTACTGAACCATCCGGAATACATAGAACAGAATGCTACCTTGGCCTTCAAGGCAGCAATTTGGAGGTGGATGACCCCAACCAAGCAGCATCAACCTTCAGCCCACGATGTCTTTGTTGGCAACTGGAAACCCACCAAGAATGACACTTTGAACAAGCGTGTTCCTGGTTTCGGCACCACCATGAATGTGCTCTACGGAGATTCTGTCTGCGGCCAGGGTGACAGTGATTCCATGAACAACATAATCTCCCATTACCTATACTACCTTGATCTTATGGGTGTTGGCCGAGAAGAAGCAGGGCCTCATGAAGTGCTCAGCTGCGGTGAGCAGGTGGCTTTCAATCCTTCCTCTTCCTCTTCCTCTTCTTAAGTTTTGCTTGCTTCGTACTTACCGTACAGGATTATTAAGAGAGGGAAACTATAACACAATTACTGAAGAAAAGGGCTGAATTACGAGGGACAGAACGTAAAAAAATAGAGTTTTGTCCGTGCGAAGATAAACGAGCGCGATACTACATTTGATATGTGGCTGCCTTTGTTGTGTAAATGTTGAGATGTTCTTGTTTTCGAATTTCTAGTAATTTGAATGTATTTACGTGTAGTGGGATTGATTAATGAAACATTAGTGATTTACATTTTATGCCTTCAAAGAAATCTCAGGATGTTTTGAAGATGACTTTTATCCAAGTACCCCCACCTGACATATACGGTACACCTTCGCTCATGATCTTCACGTTGTTATAAAGCCACACTGTTTTGAAAAGCTTGACATGGAAGTGTATAATAGGTTTGGTGTATTTTTAAGAGTTGTTATATACAAGTTAGGGTGTTAATTCACTGGATATTGTGTGATTCGTTACAATTTTAAGAAGAATTTAAGCACAATTATTTCACTACAAGAAAGTTGGCTTTTTGCCACCAAATTATTTTCGGCAATTAAAACACCATTAATTCATGCTTGTTCTATCAAGTGGTTGATATAAACAACAAACTAATAAAACGTTTTGCACAATAACTGTAGGAAGCAGAGTATATAGAGAAAGCAGAGGATAAACTTTCTGCATTTTCATTGATAAACAAACAGCCTATAAATAGGCTAATACATAACTGAAAGCAACATGAAAATAGGCATTATTCCACGTTAAAAACACAAACTCCTATGACTAGGTAAACAAACTCACTAAAGACTAGGTCAACCCACGTACAAATTATTAAATTTCTTCAACAATTCGTCCCTTAAATTGATGCTCCAGACATAACATCCAGTTTAATAAGAGTTAAACTTTGAAGCTCCATCCCTCAAATTAAAACTTTTGAAGTGCAAACACCAAGTAGCTTCTTGAGCTTCTGAAATGCAGGAAACTTAAGAGGCCTGTTTAGAATATTAACGATCTGGTCTTCACTTCTGAAGTAAATAAGATTAATGACTCTATCATTCGTGAGATCCCTCAAGAAACGATACTTCACACATCTATATGTTTGCTTTGACCGTGTAAAATTGGACTTTTTGAAAGCTTTATTGCTGAACTGTTGTCACATTAATCTGAGTAGGTCCATCCTCTGTGAAATGCAGCTCTTTAAGGATTTTCTTTAGCCAAACAGCTTGACAAGCACAAGTTGTTGCAGCAACAAATTTAGCTTCAGTGGATGATAATGTGACAATTGGTTACTTCTTTGATGACCATGAAACAGCTCATGTCCCCATCATGAAAACATATCCAGATGTGCCTTTTAGATCATCAGAATCTCCTGCACAATCACTATCTGTAAAGCCAAACATATTTGACTTTTCTTCATTCTTGTAGAACAGCCCAAAGTCATTAGTACATTGCAAGTACCGGAATATTCTTTTTGTAGCCAAGAGATGAATCTCTGTAGTACATTCCATGTACCTGCTAATCACACTTACAACATGCATTATATTAGGTCTTGTTGCCATCAAACACATTAAACTCCCCACTATTTGTTTGTAAAGAGTGTCGTCAACCTTCTTTCCTCCATTATCTTTGTTTAGCTTCATGCCAAACTCAGATGGAGTATTTACAGGATTATAATCCTTCATTTGAAACCTGTCTAAGATTTCTCACACATACATCTTTTGAGAAATAAAAATTCTAGTAGAAGACTGCACCACTTCAATGCCAAGAAAATAATGCATCATGCCAAGATTAGACATCTCAAATTCAACCATCATGGATTTCTTAAAAACTTCCAAACATGGCTGTATTATTTCCAGTGTAGATTAAATCATCTACTTTTAAGCAAACAATGAGCATTTTTCCTCCATCTTCAATCTTTATAAAAAGTGTATGTTCATAAGGACATTTTTGAAATCCTTCATTCAAAAAATAAGTTTCTATACGATTATACCAAGCTCGTGGAGCTTGTTTTAATCCATATAAAGCTTTCTTTAACTTATACACTTTATGCTCATTGTCAAGTTTTACATAACCAGGAGGTTGATCGATAAATACCTCTTTCAAATTTTCATGGAGGAATGCTGATTTCACGTCCAACTGGAAGATAGGCCATGAGTTTTGAGCTACCATCGCAATCACTAATTTGATTATATCATGCCTTGCAATCGGTGCAAAGACTTCTTTATAATCAACACCAAACTCCTGCTTGTAGCCCTTAGCTACCATGCGTGCCTTGTGCTTGTCAACCTCACTATTCTCCTTCAGCTTTGTCTTGTAAACCGACTTTACACCAATTGTTTTCTGCCATTTTGGAAGATCACATAGCTCCCATGTATCATTTCTTTTAATGGCTGTAATCTCAGCATCTATAGCCTTTCTTAATTTTGGTTCTTTGACAACCACTTCAAAAATGGTAGGATCACAATCCGAAAACAATGCAAAATGTGTAAGTGGGTCATCACCTTGGTAAACTCCAATTACCTCATAATTAGTCATCCATGCTGGTCTTTTTCGAACACGTTGAGGCTTTTGTGATTCAGTTGCAAGTGGGCTTTGATCAGCTATTGGAACATTTTGAGTGACTTCCTCTTCTTTCTCATTCTTCATAGGCTGTTGCCTTTTCTCATCATTATCAAAATCTGCTAGAATATTTTTTTTAACACCATTTTGATTCCATGACTAGGTGCCTTTTTCATCACGGTTGATGACAATTTTCATGGTGTTAGGATTGTATAGTTTATAAGCTTTTGACTTATCACTAACACCAAGAAAAATGCATTTTTCTCCCTTGTTATCTAGCTTCCTCCTCTTCTAATATGGAATATGTGCATAGGCAATACACCCAAAAATCTGAAAATGATCTACAACAGGTTTCCTTTCCGCTCCATGCTTCCTCCGATGTCATATTTTGAACAACAAGTGTGGGACTTCTGTTCAATATATGAATGCTCCAATTAACTGCTTTAAGCCATAAATTTTTTGAAATGCCACTTGTTGTCAAAAGGCTTTGCACCATATTCATAATAGTGTGGTTTTTCCTCTCGCATACACCATTTTGTTAGGGTGTATAAACTGCTGTAAGTTGTCTCTTGATTTCATGGTTCTCACAAAAAATTGCAAATTCATGTGAGTTATATTCTCCACCACGATCCATACCGACTTTAATTAAAGAATAAAATAAACATACACGCGTAAAGTGTTTACATTACAATCTAATAGGCTTATTTTTTAAGCATGTGCCTATAGAGTTCGGGATTAAAGCATAAATTTTAAAAATTAAGTTAATTTTATTGAAATGTTGAAATATTTAACTTCGTATAATAAAGATGTTGATGAAGTTGTTTTGGAAAATGCCTCACAAAATGCTGGCCAAATATATCTCATCGAAAATTCAGAAAGAAATTTTGTCTATTTTCACAAGAAAAGTTCGAAGTGTGATTCGTGATGATATCGGGGATGCAAAATTTGTATTATTCTTGATGAAGCTCGTGATGAGTTAAAAAAAAAAACAAATGACTATTATTTTAAGATATATTGATAGAGAAGAATTTATTCGAGAGCGGTTTATTAATCTTGTGCATGTTAAGGATATTGTTGCATCAACTCTTAAAAATGAAATATCTAATATTTTATCATATCATAATCTCAATATTTAAAATATATGAAGCCAATGGTATGATGGCGCTAATAATATGCGAGGTGGGTGAAATTGTGTGCAAACTCTATTTTTACATGATTGTCCATATGCATATTATGTACACTACTTAGCACATGCTGCAATTAACTTTGATTGCAGCCTCAAGGGAGTTATCCTCATCCACTAATTTTTCTCCAAATTAACCTTCATTATTTATATTATTGGAGCTTCATGTAAACATAATAATGAATTATATGATACTTAAGCAAGTAAAACTGCCAAGTTGATTGCAGTTAATGAAGTTAAGAAAATTACTAGCTTAATCAAATTGGAACATTATAACGTGTCGGAGGTACAAGATGGGGTTTCCAATTTCAATCAGTTTGTAGTTTGATAAGAATGTTTGGTCCAACTTGTTCTCATGTTTTAAAAAATATTATTGATGAGGGAATGTCTTATAGCCAACATCGGGATGCTTTATTGGCTTATTATACGGTAACATCGTACTAATTTATATCTAGTTGCTTGCACTTGATGAAGGAAATTATGGGGGCTACTGATAGTCTTTGTTAATGTTTACAACAAAAATGACATTTTGAATATTCTGAATTTGGTCTGAAGTACAAAAACACTTATTCAAACGCTGAAAGACATTAGTTAGGATTCATCATTTAAAAGTGTGTTGTTATTTTGTAAAAGCCATTATATTGAAATCTCTAATATGAATCCTCGTTTTATTACTATTCACGATTGTCATAATTTACAGAATAAATCTACTCAACCTCCGGTTCTCCAACCGCACGCCACACTTCTGACGTGGCGAACCCGGTTCGTCGTCACGTCACGGTTGAGTCATTCATCCTGAGTTGCTGCTTCATTCTCCCTCAAACTCGACGCCAACCTTCATTCTCTCCCTCAGACCTCTCAACTCTCCCTCTTCTCCCTCTCGAACCTCTCACTCGAAACTACTGATATGACTATAAACCTGAGACTCTTCTCTCTGACGCCTTTTTTCTCACTCCCTTCAGTCCCGAACCCTAGAAAAATAAACGTGGAATTCAATGCCGCTGAAAATTATGTACCAGGTTCTTGGATGGTCACAGACAGAGAGAGCAATGGCTTCGTGGAATTCGATTCCGAAGTGATGTACTAGGTTCTGGGATGGACCGTTTGCCTATCAAGGACTACGGCTGTCTATCCTCAAGTCATCTCCAATTTCCGTCGAAAGGGGTAGTAGTAGTACAGTAAAAAATCTATAACACGAACTATTGTCCCCTCCCTGTTTTTTCCTCGATCCGCACGGATAACATTTCCGTGGCTTTTCAATCTTGTTGTTGCTTTCTTTCTTGTTTTTTTGGTGGGTGTGAACCTAGTGTGGTGGGGTTGAGCTTCAATTTCGCGGTGCTGAATTTGACAAAGCACTCCTCGTATCTCATATACAACGCGTCCCTCTACTTTAGCTCCACTATTCAGAAGCAATACTACGAAAAATACGTCTACGATGAGGTTCTTGTGCTTTCTTCTTGTAGTGTTTAAAAAGCAGAAAAAGAGAGTGGAAGAAGAATGACGGTAAAAAGAGAAGAGAAATAAGTTTTCGATAAAGCATAAGAAACTTTTTGTGTTTAGGGTTCCACCTCATATGTACACATGTAGACGATGCTGACCGAACGTATTTGGACTGCGTTGAGACGATGAATTTCAAGTTCAGAATATTGGGATCTGCTTTTCATTGATTTTAGGCTTTTTGTAGCTGTTGTTCTGTTTTTGGGTGCAACATTTGAAACTGGCGATATTCTTGACTCTGAATGGTCGGCTTAATCTGTCCAAGTTGAAGGTTTTGGGTGTTCTTTACATGATTTGGGTACCATTTGTCTTATTTGTTTGTATTATAATTACTGCAGGTGATACCTGTTGCTGCAAACGACGTGGTTTTCTCTGCCAAAGCAGTTCTAATGACAGCAGTTACCTTGTTCCAAATTTTAATCTATGAAGTATGTGGCTTACTCGTCCACACCGAGTTCATATCTTCTTTCATACTACAAGGGTTTATTCATCTTTATCATAGTAATTGTTTTTGCAAAGTGTGCAGTGTTTTAATTTGATCTTCATTTCTTGATGATTTTGTACAGCGTGGAAATCAGAAAGTCTCCAAGATAGCTATTGCAATTGTCTTTGCCGTGTGGTTGTTTGCTGCTGTTTGTTTTTTCACAACTTTGCCAACACATTCCTGGCTTTGGCTAATATCCATCTTTAAGTAAGCTATTATGTTTATGTTTTTGTACCCGTGAATTTCAACCTTATGTGAATGGCAATATTGAATGACAACTTTCATGTCTGCACACTGCAAAAGATGGTCATTTGATGCTTAGTGATTGTCCCTCTCTTGCAGCTCAATTCAAGTAATCATGGCAGCAATCAAATATGGGGAAGATGTTGTTATCACTGGTAGGGATATTTCTTTGCTTATCTAATTTAAGATCAGCTTCTATGCCCCATACTAACCTTTTAAGGATTTTTTGTATGTTGGGATGTGTCTAAAAATTGGATGGAACATATTGTTGCAGGTATCTATATTCTTTGACATTATTTTCATGTGCCAATGTTTTGTGCTCTATCCTCGCAAGAAGTCTCAAGTCTCTCATTAGCTCATTGTGGAAATCAAAGAACCACTCGTCAAGTCTGCTGACTGCCCACAATCAGAAAATGTATAAACTTTGCTCTGCTTTTCATGTGAATAAAAGAAAAAAAAATACAACTTGAGATCCATGAATCCTTCTAGTTGGATCACTTTGGTGATCGTCAAAAATTTCTGTACAATGGATTTCAAGTCGGATAATGGCAAGGGAGAAACAATAAATAATATATTTGTAATATATTATTAAAACTGATCAACAAAAAATTCATGTCCATATCCTCAACACATGGAATAAAGGAATCAATATAAAAGAAGCCGAAACATCATGCCAAGCATATAGCATATTATTGCGCACACATGTCAATTTGGTTGTTTGATGCAAAACCAAATAATAAATTAGTCGTAAACCCGTGCAATATTGCGTGGTTGATTATGATGTATATGGTGAAAAGCAGATAAAAGAAATCTAACAAATATATCAAATCTTAGTGCACTTTTGATGAGATTAAAGCAAAAGCACACTGATATTACACCCAACAAAGGCACTATCTACAACATCATAGTGCACTTTTCACCAAATTGTTCGTTTATAAACGTTAGCAGCTTGGTTAAGTGGGATTGAGGGAGTGCGAAATCTTTGAGCTTTTTCTTCTTATTGCAACCTTTTCTTTTTCCCTTGTTTCAAGGTGCACTTTTCCATTGACATCTTTTCTATCTACCCTCAGAGTTAAGATCGTGCTCATGGATTGCGATGGTCGATTCCTCTGCTTCTTTTTAAAAAGAAAAGAAAATGCTAACCAGAAAATTAATAAATAAATAGAAAAAGTATAGTTCTTGGCTACATTTGAGATAAGAACCGTATGCTTGTATGAAAATAGAGCAAGAAAATGTGAGCAGCTTTCTTTTACTCGTATGTACTTCTTGATAATTTTTCTGAAGATAACTTTTTTCGTAGTAAGCTCTTTGATAATTCTTCCTCATCATGATCATATAAGGTTGAGGCTATAGAACTATGAATTGCAATCAGTCATAATTATTTTCGGCTCAAGGAAATTATAAGAGTTTTGGTGTAAGGGCCTATTATTGTTTATGTAATGAGTTGTTGTAATTGTAGGCCTTTTATTATACACGTGATCTACTTGTCTAAAACCCCTCATGTGCAGCATAACTGGAGGACAGAATTAACCAAGTGGGCTCTCCTGTACCAGTTTCTCTTCTTCACTACTCTAATAAATGGCAGAGATTCTTGTTCTTATGCCAATGCTATGACTGGGATTTACACTAAATTGATTCTCACACAACCCAAAACGGAAGTTATGGCTTTTAAGCTAGCAGACCTCGTTAGACAACTGATGCAACAATCAACAAATAAGCCAAGTACAAAATGAAGGCTTTCACACAATAAAATACCTTGGACGAGATCATCTCGGCCGTGGCAATCATTCTCGTGTTGTTGGTAGGTAACATTGAAGATCGAAATGTATTTAAATGTTACTTAAACTTAGAGCAGTCCCAGCCAATAAATCTCCCTCATTTCAGATGTTATCAACATCCAAAAAACCAGTGGCATACATACAACAGAAACAACCCAAAAACTCCACAAAACACAGATCAAATAAACATCAAATCGCAGATCCATAAACACAAAAACACACAAAATGAGTAATGCTAGAAATGGAGAGATTGAAACGAAAAGAGAAGAATAAAAATCATTTTCTTTATTTTCTTACCCTTGTAAGGCAACAGACGGTGGGTCTCAGCAGCTACAATACCAGCGGAGGACTGAAGCCGTGAGGAAATAGTGCTTTCATCCGAAGCCGTACGAAAATGGTGATCCCAGAGGAGAAAATATTCACGGTGCCGGAGTGATGAAGTCACACTGCTCCGGAGTGATAGAGCCACACGGGGCGGCCAGGGTGAGGCCGGCGAAAGGACACGAGCTGGGGGAGTGGGTGGAGGACAGAAAGCGAGGAAGGAAGAAGTGAAGAAGAAGAACGTGGGGGAAGGGGGGAAATTGAAATGAAACTTCTTGGACGAAGACCCACGTTTTCAATTTGAAAAAAAACAAAAAAAGGCCACTTAAGCTGGAGTGCGGAGGTTGTGTAAACAGTAGATAGTTGTGTAGCGTAACTCTACAAAAAAAAAAATGACAATTAAAATTTACATGGCTATGGAGCTTCTCCTGCTTAGTTCTTCTCTATATTCCAAAAATACTTCTCAATTATTTAAAATTGACATTATATGTGATTTTGTAGATAAGTTTTATATAGAAAATCTTACTAAACAAGAAGAAAATCAACTATGATTTCAGTTGCAACATTACAAGCACGATGTGCCTTATCATTTAGATCTACAAGATTTGTCCACAATTTTTTATTTATGTCAGGGTATTGAAAACTAGTGAAAAGACAAAGATTTATTATGTGGTTGATAGATTAATTCGATTTATCTTGACACTGCCAATTTTAACGGTGACAATTGAGTGAGCTTTTTTGGTAATGAACATTGTTAAGACAAGACTTTAAAATAGAATAGAGAATGACTTTTTACGAAATTATTTAATAGTCTATCTTGAGGAGTGAATTGTTGAATTCAGTATAGATTCCATAGTCGATTAATGTTTTTAATGAAAGAGCGACAAATTCAATTAGCATAACGCCTATATTAAATATTTTGCCTCCTAAATAAATATACTTTTTATTTAAAAAAAGAACCCCATAATGTGATAAATGCCGTATAAATCTAAAATCCTATAAATGAAAACTTCATATAAAAAATAACAGTACAATGAACTAATTATGGTGCAGAATGATTGAAATAAAATGATAACACTTGGTTGATGCAAAGCTTATATAAGCCAAATATTCTAATTTATCGTATTTGTTAATTAAACTAAACTAAATATTTCAAGGGATTGTTTGAGGTTGAGTTAGAAATCTTAATAAATATTTAAATAACTTTAAAAGTTTTTTAATGATAAAATTATATTATTTGAGTGTTGTATATTAAAATACTTTTTAATTTTAAATAAGTTAAAATTTATATTTAAGAAAAAGTAAAAATAAGATTTTGATATTTATTTTCAAATGTAGTTTAATAATAACATTCAAATAACCTTTGAGTAGAGATATACATAGGATTGAGAGACATAAGGAGGGGAGAACTTTCGAGAGAATTTGAGAGAGAGAGAGAGAGAGAGAGAGAGAGAGAAGAGCGGGGGGGGGGGGGGGGTTGTGTGTGTGTGGTTGGATTTACGGGAAGGTGGGAAGAAAACGGAAAGGGATGGGACCCTGGGGAAAAAGAAAAGGGCTGGGGAAAAGTGAAAAGGAAAAGGGATGTGGGGAAGAAAGGGATGGGGCCCTGGGGAAAAAATAAAAGGGCTGGTGGAAAAGAGAAAAGGAAAAGGGGGGGGGGGGGGAAAGTGAAAAAGAAAAGGGGGGGGAAACGGAAAGGGATTGGCCCTGGGGAAAAAGAAAAGGGGTGAGGTAAGAGAGAAAAAGAAAAGGGGCGGGGAGGGAAGGGCCGTGGCCCGTGGGGTTTGTGAGAAAGGGAAGGGCTGCGGGGTTTGTGAGAAAAAAATATATTCTCACGTGTTTGTAGACTTACCTACTATCATATAGTTTATTTAAATATATGAATTGTACGGAAAATTATAATAATAATTTAAAATATTGAAAGAGTATTGTTACAAACTTCCACTTGTAATATTTAATTAGAAAGATTACAAAGTATTGTTACAGGATTATTTGAAACTTACCGCTCCCTGTTAATAATAATTTTCTTTCCTTGCACTCGAAGAATAAAAATGAAGCAACGACTCTGAGATCTCTCCTCCAAATGAGTGGCACGTTCACTTTCTTTCCCTTCCAACAACTTTCTATTAAGTGAAGTTATAAATATCTCTCGATCACTGCCCTTCAATCGGCAGCCCAAGTCATTCTCTTTGCTGTTACATTCAAAATGGAGGCCAAATGGTCGGTCGTCTTGACAATGGCGTTGATGTTAGTGCTCGTCAATGGCGATGAGTCTTCTGTAAAGCCGGTGGTGAAGATAGTGAAGGGCCAAAGGGTTTGCCGGAGACCGTGGGAGTGCAGCAAGTTCTCTACTCACTGTTGTAACGAGATCATTTCTGACTACTTCCAGACGTACCAGTTTGAGAACCTCTTCGAAAAGCGTAATAACCCTGCGGCTCATGCAGTCGGCTTCTGGGACTACCGTTCTTTTATCACTGCTTCTGCCGATTACCAGCCTGATGGATTTGGCACCACCGGCGGGAAGCAAACCGGGATGAAGGAAGTTGCAGCTTTTCTAGGCCATGTTGGCAGCAAAACCTCCTGTGAGTTAAGAGAATTTAATTTATTGTTTTGCAATTTGGTTTTGTCCCATTGGTTTGTGTTTGAGGACTTATTTTCGATTAGGGTTTTGATTCCATCAGTTTTAATGGATCAGAGCGTTAAGCTTTATATGAGTTTAAGCAAAATTTAGTAGCTACGTTGCGTTTAAAATGATTAATTTTGGGATCCTAATTATTATCTAATATTCCTTTGCTCAATATGCTAAAATTAATGGAGATCCAAGGAAGTAATTGTAAGTGTTTATGTTCTTGAGTCTAGAAAAACGAGGATTTTAAATATAAAGTATAAGATTTTGGGTCCTACATTTAAGAGAAAATGAACAAAGCATTGTGGTGTTAGTGAATCCATCCATGGTGGTAAGCACGATTCTATTCTGGATCCTAAAAGCTATATATATATATATATATATATATATATATATACACGTTGCCAATTAAGAAGCAACAGTTATGACGCATTTGCATTATGATACTACTTGATCGATCAGGTGGATACGGGGTGGCAACAGGGGGACCTTTGGCCTGGGGTTTATGCTACAACAAGGAACTCAGCCCTGACTCTTCCTACTGTGATGAGTACTACAAACTCACTTATCCATGCACTCCTGGAGCTGCTTACTATGCCCGTGGTGCCATTCCTATCTATTGGTATGTATATTCACCTTTCTACTCTCCTAAACCCTTTCACTAATCCCATCATCCCTCCATACTATTAATTTCCGCCATATGGGTATTATGTTCCATAGAGAAGTGAGTTTTCTCTTTTGAATTAAGGTTGTTCTTTGTCCTAAATTTTAAATCTCCAGTCACATCAACCATCTGGCACATGCTAAGTGGTAACCATTTAAGTTGTTGATACATGAAGTTTAGACCGAAGAGTTACATTGCTCGTTAATTTAGTGGCTGATGTGGTTATACTGCATGAGCTGTCACGTGAGTTTGTTTAAGTATATGCAGTAGAAGTTGTATCATTCTTAGCAACACTCCAGAAAGTTCTACATTAAAATCTTTGCTAATGTTTATCTCGTAATGGTTACATCTAATATTTTCTCCGAGTACGCTATCATCAGGAACTACAACTATGGAAAAACAGGGGAAGCCCTGAAGGTGGATTTACTGAACCATCCGGAATACATAGAACAGAATGCTACCTTGGCCTTCAAGGCAGCAATTTGGAGGTGGATGACCCCAACCAAGCAGCATCAACCTTCAGCCCACGATGTCTTTGTTGGCAACTGGAAACCCACCAAGAATGACACTTTGAACAAGCGTGTTCCTGGTTTCGGCACCACCATGAATGTGCTCTACGGAGATTCTGTCTGCGGCCAGGGTGACAGTGATTCCATGAACAACATAATCTCCCATTACCTATACTACCTTGATCTTATGGGTGTTGGCCGAGAAGAAGCAGGTCCCCATGAAGTGCTCAGCTGCGGTGAGCAGGTGGCTTTCAATCCTTCCTCTTCCTCTTCTTAAGTTTTGCTTGCTTCTTACTTACCGTACTGGATTAATAAGAGAGGGAAACTATAACACAATTACTGAAGAAAAGGGCTGAATTATGAGGGACAGAACGTTAAAAAATACGGAGTTTTGTCCGTTTGAAGATAAACGAGCGCGATACTGCATTTGATATGTGGCTGCCTTTGTTGTGTAAATGTTGAGATGTTATTGTTTTCGAATTTCTAGTAATTTGAATCTATTTACGTGTGGTGGGATTGACTAATGAAACATTAGTGATTTACATTTTATTCCTTCAAAGAAATCTCAGGATGTTTTGAAGATGGCGTTTCATCCAAGTAGACCACCTGACATATACGGTACACCTTCGCTCATGATCTTCAAGTTGTTATAATGCCACTCTGTTTTGAAAAGCTAGACATGGAAGTATATAATAGGTATGGTGTATTTTTAAGAGTTGTTATATACAAGTTAGGGTGTTAAATTCGCTGGATATTGTGTGATTCGTTACAATTTTAAAAGGAATTTAAACACAATTATTTCACTACAAGAAAGTTGGCCTTTTGCCACCAAATTATTTTCGGCAATTAAGTGCATGTTTGGGATTGCGATGAAAAATATAGCTTATAACTTTGGGGCTGATAGCTTATAACTTAAATAACAAGCTCTACTATTAAAAAGTCATTTATTGTTTGGTAACTATGTCTCTAAAGTACTTTTAAAGTTAGTTATATTAATTTTTTTAAAATATACAGTTATCTGCAGGAGCTTTTCGATAAAAGCTTCAATTTGATGCTTTTTTAAAAAGTAGATTCTTAGCTTTTTTAGATGATTAAAGTACTTTTCATAAATTTACCAAACATATCATTTTTTCTTTAAGAGACCTTTTAAACAATTAAAATTACTTTTTAAGCTTTCAAACTCAATTTCAAACACACTCTAAAACACCATTAATTCATGCTTGTTCTATCAAGTGGTTGGGTAAGCGTATGTGTTTGTTGGCAATTTGTTGATTAGCTTTTATGCTAATGTGGAATCTTGGAAGGCACTACAGTCTCTTGGTTTTCCATAAAGTTTCTGAAAGAAATATTGTTTCTTGGAATGCCGTGACAAGCGGTTATGCACAAAATGGTGGGAGGGGAGGAGGCCATAAAATTCTTTGAAAAGATGAGGCTTGTAGGTTGTAGGCCTAATAGTGTTACACTTCTTGGCATCTTATGGGCTTGCAATCATGCCGGCCTTGTTGATGAGGGTTATTCATATTTCAATAGAGCAATACTTGAAGACCCTAGCATGCTAAAGCCTGAGCACTATGCATGTACGACTCACTCTTCCGTTCAGGGCACTTTAGACAAGCTGAGGAGTTTCTTTGGGATTTGCCCTTTTATCAGGGAATTGGGTTTTGGAAAGCATTGCTCGGAGGTTGCCAGATTCACTCGAATGTAGAATTGGGGTAGTTTGCATCACAAAAAAAAATTGACTTTGTATCATGAAGATGTGTCATTATATGTAATCCTATCAGATGCTCTTTTTTTCTTTTTTTTTTAAGAAAGAGGACGGTACTCCAATTTTATTAATAGCCTTCACTTTTGACAGAGGAAAACCGTGGTAACAACCCGACGCCTGAGGGTTACAAATATACAATAAGGCCAAAACCCAGGCATCAAAAACTATAACAGCCAAATAGACAATACAAGATAGGTCAAAACACAATCCAAAGGGAGAAAACGAACAAGTACCTGCAAGAAAAAGAACAGAAAACCAGAGAATAAAACAAAGAGCTAAAAGAGAAGGACATACCTGGAAGAGCACTACATGGTTTGTAGGTAAGAAAGACCAAGTCTATCTATGCGAAGAAGGCACCGAAGAGGGTTGGGCAGAAGATCATGAGCATCAAACCAATCCGCGTTAGAGCCCCCAGCTCCCTGCTTGTCAAGAAAATCAGCCACTGCATTTCCTTCTCGAAAAACATGTTTCATCGTATACTCCATATTAGAAAGATAGCCTTGAAGCTCATCCCAGAAATCTTCTAAATACCAAATATTACAGCTCCCTCTAGTAATCCAGTTTACAAGAAGTTGAGAGTCGGACTCAATCTCTATGTGGTAAAATCCAAGCTGATGACAGCGACGAATCCCTTCCAGAAGACTTCTCATTTCTGCATAATTATTGGAACCCTGAACCAAAAACACAGAGTAAGCCCCAAGTAATTTACCATCTTTGTCACGAATAACTCCTCTTGCTCCAGCCGGGCCAGGGTTTCCCAAGCTACTGCCGTCAATATTAAACTTGACCCACCCCTGTTGAGGGCGAAACCATCTCACCACTTGAACCTTTTTAGGTCTAGGAGGTAAAATATGAATATCCAAACGATTTAAGATAGACATGTCCTTATTAGAAATCCTAAAAGATTTTAAGAACAAAGTCATAATCTTGCGGAGCCAAAATTTGATAACATGCCAAATCGATTCAATTGTGTCCTCCTTGGCCTCAAATCTAGCTTTGCAACGCCAATCCAAAAGTTTCAAGGAGATAATAGAAGGAAGAATGCCAAAAACAATTCTCAATTGCGAAGATTTGCCAGCACGCCGGAACCAAAAGTTGATTTGCTCTTTCCAAGTTTGAAAAGCGCCCATATGCACACCTAAATTTATGGCAGCTAGGTGCCAAATTTTTTTAGCGATATCACCAAAGCAAAGAACATGATTAAGGTCTTCTGTATGGCCTTGAGAACAACAGTTACATCTAGAAACCGTTGGTATCCCAACTCTTTTAATCTGATCATCAATACTCAGACAGTTATAATACGCCTTCCACATCATAATAGAAATCTTCTTAAAAATATTAGTATGCCAAATCCAATGAGCCCAAGGTAGAGGAGGAGCCTGAACCCTGATACAATCCCAAGCACTTTTAGTAGTAAACTTCCCAGCATCATCCTTCAACCAGATTAAAACATCCTCACCCTCTTTTCTTCTAGCCAAGAACTGATACAGTCCGTTGGCTTTTTGTTGACCCACTAGCTAATCCAAGAGAGAAATATCTCATTCATTGTCAAGACGACATTCTTTAATTTTCAATAAAGGATTTTCAATCACCGGGTAAAGGCTACAAAGGGAATCATCTTCTGCCTAATTATCATACCAAAAAGAAATATTCCCATCTCGAACACTCCATTTAGAGTTAGATAAAACCTCCTGAATATTACTAGCCACAGATTTCCATAAACGAGTCCCCTTTGTAGGGACCAAAAGCGATAAGTGAGTGCCCCTAGCATACTTACCTCTGAAAAAATCAGCCCACAAAGACTGGCCCTTAATGAGGCGCCAAGCCAACTTCCAGTACAAGGCCTTTTGAATATCCCCAAAATCCCTGATGCCCAGACCCCCTTCTTCTGTAGGTTTACAGATATGAATCCAAGAGATCCATTTTCTTTTACCTTTCCCATGAGATTCTCCCTAAAGAAATGAACTCAAGAGCTTGTTTAAGGCCTTAAGAACGATCTTAGGAACTTGTAGAACAGCTAAAAGGTGAGTAGTCATACTAGAAAGGACATGGCGAAGAAGAATGGTTCTACCACCTGCTGAGAGCAGTTTCATTTTCCAACCAGCAATTTTCTTTTGAATTTTTCCCAGAAGCTCACTAAAATCAGAAGCCTTTAGTTTTCCTACCACAATAGGAACGCCCAAATACTTAAAGGGAAATGACCCTTCCGAGAAACCAGTAAAATGTAAAATAGAGCATTTCCTTGGGCTCAAAATATTTTTGGAAAAAAAGACAGCACTCTTATCCTTATTAAGAGCTTGGCCAGACCAAGTTTCATAAAGGGTCAAAATCTTCATCAAGCCTCTAATAGATCTCATTCCACCGTTAGCAAAAATAATTATGTCATTAGCATACATGAGGTGGGATATGAGTGGAGTGCCTCTAGCTTGAGTAAAGTGACTAATTTGGCTTGATTCAAAAGATTTCTTGAGGAGACGAGAGAGTACCTCTTGCATAATGATAAACAAATAGAGCGAAAGGGGGTCTCCTTGTCTCAAACCTCGACCGCCTTTAAAGAAACCCATGGGAGTGCCATTCGTCATGACAGAATACGAAGGAGTAGAGATACATTCCTTGATCAGAGCACAAACCTGAGGAGAAAAACCAAACGTAGCCAAAACATGTATAAGGAAATCCCAATCCATTCTATCATAAGCCTTGGCCATATCAAACTTTACCATAATATTACCACCATTAGTGGGTTTGTGAAGAGAGTGGACCATCTCTTGAGTCAAACTAATGTTTTCAAAAATGCTCCGACCAGGGATGAAAGCCCCTTGATCCTGAGCATTTAAGGGAACTTGTCAGATATTCCAATGTTCTTGAAGATTCTTGAGTCTATCTTTGGTAGAAATGATTAGCATTCAGCATGGCCAATCTTTATGTATTGGGGTGAGAACATTAAGTCTTGAGAGACTAAAGTCGTTTATTCTGTATTGCACATATAATTTCAAAGATCAGATCAGCAATCGCAATAAATTGCAGTGAAAGTGAAAAAAGGACGTGACGAGAGGTGGGTGAATGGCTGATACTGTGTACTTCTCTTTGATCTCCGAACAATCCTCATGATGGAGGGAGATAAATACCATTAGACTAGAGTACCGATCAAACACTAGAAAATGTTGTCAAAATTAGTTTTTGGGTTCCAATCAAGCAATAGAAAATTAACTATTTTCTTTAAAAACCATCTCATTATTTTTCCTCTTAAACATTTATAATGAAGCAGAGTGCAATTCAAATTTATTGTTCTCATCCTCACCTTTGTGTGGTTTGTTCTCTTAGAAAGCTCTTTCTATCTCCTTTGCCTTTTTCATGCTAAATTAAGCATCGCCTTTTGCAACATTAAGGAAAAGTGCTCCAACTTGTAAGAAAGCCACTTCTATCTATTTCCCAGTTTCATAATAATAATAATAATAATAATAATAATAATAATAATAATAATAATAATAATAATAATAATAAAACAAACATCACCTCAAAATGCAAGGAAAGGTGCTCCAAGCACCATAAAATGCTGATAACTTTGAGCCATAAGATAATTGGCGGAAAATGTAGCAAGTCTTAATACCATTGATGGGAGGTGTTGAGAGTCCAAATTTGGTCCCCTAGCCTTCACCCAACACCAAAAGAAAGAAAGGTGGCACTAAGCCACTGAGAATCCACAAGGGAATTCTCCTGATAAGGCAAACAGCTCATTTAAAAAATATATATATATATTTTTTTTCATACATATTTTTTCTTAATCTTTTTTTTTTTTAAATTCACAACATCAATAAAAACACTTACTTAATTATTAAGTACGAAAAAAAAACTATTAGGAGAAATATTTGGAATCCATTATTGAGATTCCAAGCATTTCTCATACATAAATACATACTTATTCAGAAGTCATTATTGCTTGTTCTGCTTGAAATTTGAGTGTTTCATCCCTTTTCATTACTCAAATGGGGCTTTTGCTACCTCAAGTTTGTCTTTGATGTTATTGCTTCCTTTCAAATGGGCTATAAATAAAACAGAGCCGCTTCTAAGCAGTCTGGCTGTTTATTAGAGATAATCCGCCCTTCTATCATCATCAGCCAAGTCAGAAATAAAAAATACACCAAAAAGGGTATAGGTGCAGCCACACACTATTAGAAAACTAGGTCGCCCCTACCGTTCAAACCACACCCCTTGCCTTCGAAACACATCTCATTGAGACCCTGCCATCTCTTTTGTTGGAATCAGAAATCACTGCTCACTGCGAGGGGTCGGTTATCTCTTCTGTCCGTTTGCACTGTCGCCTAACAGCTTTGGAAGTTCAACTGCCACCATCTCGGTCCGACAGACCAAGTTGTCGGGAAATTTGCAAAAAAGCTCTTTTGACATCAATGGCTCCAAATACTCAACCACTTTGAAAAAAAGTACTACTGTGTTAAAATAAAATAAAAAAAAAAAGAAAAAAAAAAAGAAACCCAAACCTCACTGTCAATGAAGAAAGTGGCGTGCCTTGTCCATCATCAAGAAGAGATATATTCTGCAAGGCCCTTTGTTGCTATATTCTCCGGAGGTTCATTTTTACTACATATAGCAGAAAGTGTTTGACACGAATGCACCAGATCACCATTGTTCCCTGTCTACTAGATTTACTCCCCCACACAGTGGACCTTCCTCATCTATCATGATCCTCTGAGCCCCACCCCCACCATCGGTAATCTGCTGCCATTCAAAACACAAAAAGAGCCCAAAAATTTCTTATAATCAATTTGTTTTAGCAAAGAAATAAAAAACACGGGTTGGGTAGGAGAATTTCTAGGGTTGGAACTTAGGGCTTCAGAGGAAGAGGGAAGAAGAAAAGGGGATGACCACTTGGGAAGAAGCACGGTCAAACACGCTCCCTCTAGTCGCCGAACGCAAAAAATATGAAGAAAAATCAAAGTATGTTGGAGGACACAGTTGAAGAAGAAAAAGCTGAAGAAGACACAGGTAATGACCCTCTCTAGTTGCGCGAGGTGGTGCTGGGGGGGTGCGAGAGGGATTGTATGTTGTGCGGTCACACATGAATTATACTGTGAAGCGTACGTGACAATCTATCATTGGGGGCTATTTATTGTGGATTATAAGAGCATCCTCATCCGGTTTTTCATCCTCATCCCTATAATTTAACTCAAAATAAAATTTCCTCAAATTTATTCCTAAAATTTATTTATCTTCTAAAAACCTCCTACATCCCATTCCCTATCTCTATCTTTATTCTTTTAAATAATATTTCTCTATTCTTTTTTTATTACTTTTTTCTCTTTCTTCCATTTACAATCTTAACTACTAACTCTTTTGTCTTATTATCTTTTTTTCAAATATCACTTTCTACTAAATATTTATATGATTTTGACTATCTAATACATTATTATTTTTTAAATTGAAATTCTTATTATAAAAATAGAATTTTTTTTTAATTAGTGCATTTTCTAACGTGATGGCAAATTTAATTAGAAGAGTACTCAATATCAATTTCTCTAATGAAGATCCGTAGTTACGTATTGATGATAAAATTTTTTAATTGGATGTAACGATAATATTTTCTGTTTTTTCTCCAACGGTAATATTTTTTATTTTCTCTCAAACGGTAACATTTTTTGTCCTATATGTAATGATAACTCTTTCATTTATAAATACGCATATTGCTAGCATTCACATTCTCACAAACTTAAGCCTCATTTCATCTATAGAACCAAACTTCTATTGTATCCTTTGATCTCCTACTCCTTTCATCAAATGACTCGTACTTTCTTTCGCAAATTATTGACATACGCATCCTTTGAAGATGATAGCGATGTTCAAAACATGGAGGAGGAGGGACAGTCATTGAGGTGACGTGGCAATAGCCAACATCGTAAGTTTATTCGGCGTGATCATATTCAGGGGCACAAGCACCTATTTCGTGATTACTTCGCTGAAAATCTAGTATATCCCTCAAATCTATTTCGAAGGAGATTTCAGATGAGCCGTCCCCTATTCCTTCATATTCTAAATGAAGTAGAGTCTTACGAGCCGTACTTCGTCCAGAGAAGAGATAATGCTGGCTGACTTGGTTTATCTTCTATGCAAAAAATAACCGCAGCACTTAGAATGCTGACATATGGGGTTACTGGAGATTTTATGGATGAATACATATGTATTGGTGAAAGTACTACAATGGAGAACCTCAAAAAATTTACTGAGACAATAGTAAGTGTTTTTTCAGAAGAATATCTAAGGTCTTCAACTGCTAATGATATAACCCGATTGCTTGTGGTTGGTGAACAACGGGGATTCCCAGGAATGCTGGGAAGCATTGATTGCATGCATTGGAAGTGGAAAAATTGTCCCGTAGCCTTGACGGTATGTACTCCGGCCACATCCATGAACCAACTATTATTTTAGAAGCAGTTGTTTCATATGATCTCTGGATATGGCATGCATTTTTTGGTATGCCCGGTTCACATAACGATATTAATGTGCTAGAGAGGTATTTTATTTTTATGGAACTTGCCCAAGGGTGTGCTCCTCTAGTCAATTACACTAGCAACGACAACGACTATACTATGGGTTATTACCTTGCGGATGGTATTTATCCCAAGTGGCGAACTTTTGTGAAGATGATTCCATCACCACGAGGGAATAAGAAGAAAAATTTTGTGAAAGCACAAGAATCCGCAAGAAAAGATGTCGAGCGTGCATTCGAGGTACTTCAACAATGATTTGCTATTATTCGTGGACCTTCCCGAATGTTCAAAGTGAAGGAACTAACAAATATAATGAAAGCATGTGTTATTCTACATAATATGATCATTGAAGACGAGTGTGATGATAGTGAGAGTCTGAACATTGACTATGATCAACTTAATGATGATCTCCCCGAATTGTTGCGCAATCATACAACTGAGCTTACAGACTTCATCCAGCGTCATCATCATATTAGAGACAGCTCGGCACATCATCAGTTTAAAAAAGATCTAATTGAACATCAATGACTATTATATTCACAACATTAGTCGGGGTTGCTTTAGATTTTATTATTTCCTTAATGTTATTGGTGAACTATGTTTGAGTTAATCTGATTTACATTTGTATTTCGTTAATGTTATCAATTTTCAGAATATATTAATGGTAATCAAGTTTCGCGCTCGTATTGCTTTCAGTATAATAGTGGAGTTCATGAGTTTGAATTCTTTTTTGTTTATTTCTGAAATTGTAATTTAGTGTTTAGTTGCACAACCCTATCAATTTACACTATCATCAAATACACAACAAATTAATTACATGTTTTTTTACACATATATAATTGTCCCAAACTTAAAATAAGAAACATGATCATAAATAATCAATCAAAATGGGCTGAAAGACTGCGTCTCGCCATGATTTTCCTCTGGAGTTGCTGGAAATATAGCCGCTGCATTTCTGGCATGACAGTCACATCCATCATCATAATGCGCTGATCTGATTCCTTTTTCGCGAGCTCCACTTTCTTAGCCTCCAACCTCAGCCATTCGTCCTCTTGACGTAATTTTTTGGACTCTGTCTCCTTGTCATACTCCATCTTCTCGGCTTTAAGGTGATACAACTCTTTCTCTTGAGAGCGTGACTCCTCCAAAAGAGTATACTTCATCTTCCTGAGTTGGAAATTCTCCTCTGCTTGCCTGCCTTGAGCCTTTCGTTTTTCTTTTTCAGCTTTCCTTCCAATTGGTCGGTCCAATTCGATAACTTCATTCTCCAGCACATTATCTGCCTCCATATCAAAAACTGAATCAACTGTAGCGCTAGAACATCGAGTTGGGGTCAGGGATGGAGACATCGTCTTCCTTCGCTTTGGATCCTCCTTTGTTGCGTGCCAAATCCACTTAGGTTGGTCTTTCAAGAGGTGCCAACAATGCTTGAACTGGAATGAGCATTTCTCTAGCGATTGGCACATAACCTTAGCTTTGTCAAACTTGCATGGGAAAAAGAAACCAATGTTAAATCAATGTTTGTTACAAGAAATTGTATGAGTAAAACATTATGGGATTTGCCCATATTACCTTGTCTTGCTCGATCATGTCACTTTGATTTAACCCTTCAACTTGGGCTAGTTTCGCACAAAATTTGTTTGTGGCCTTTTGGATAACCGACCACCGGTGAATTAAAGACTTTATTGTCCGCTCATTTGTGGTTTCTTTAAATTGTTGTAAGTACTCAAATTTTTTTTTTCAAAGTTGGGAGTGTTTTTGATCTGTTCCCTAAACGGCATCAAGGCTACAATTTAGCCATGTGGAGACAAGTAATTTGTCTTTTTCATGGGTGAAATTCGCACCCCTGACTGATTTCCTAACGCCGATAGACTCGTTAGGGGGTAGGGGTGGAGAGTCATCAAGGGTCAATGGAGATGTTCCACATTGCCCACCATAAGTGGGGTCGAGTTGAGGATCTTCACTAAAGAGGCTGGTGAAGTACATATGACCAGGGTTTTGTGAATCCATCTCTAAAAATACATTTATATGTTAAAGCACGTATCACTTTCAAGTTTACACATGTTGTTCGGGGCATAGGAACCGAATGGTGACATCAAGAAAATATGGTCACCCACTCATGGCTGCAACAACCGGTTGCTAGTACTTATTGGCCGTCCGGGTTACCTAGCCATTGAGGAGATGGACAATCATATCCCGTATCCCCACATGCGGTTGTCATCATCACAGCCGAGGGGGTTTAGTTTACACATTAATTATATTCACAACATAATACAAAACACCAACCAAAACAACATGCAAATCACAAATAAAAAAAAATAAGAGCATCCTCATCCGATTCAGATTCATATTATAATATAATATATATTAATTAGTAAAACGGTTCAGAATGGTGTAAATATTGACATCATGCGTAAGTAAGGCGCCGAACATTGAATGGCTGCAAAACCCCACCCGAACCCCGATTGCCTTTTGTGGAAAGTATCACAAACTGTAATATGGCCATCCGGATGAGGATTACCCCGCCATATCGATGGGTCCTTATTAACACTAGTGAATTAACCCCCTCTATAACACCATCATCATAGCCTATTAACAGCTTCCCTCGCTTGATATATATGAAACACTGCAAATGATATATAAAATTGAACAAATATTAATTATCAGCATTTATTATTGTTAATTATAGTATGGTTCACCAATTGAAACCACTGAATTGGTTTATAATGCAATTATAGAATCTAATTGCACCAATTGAAGCAAAAGACCCAGTAGACATTTAATCGGTCATGCCATTGAATTATATTAAAGCTAGCAAACCAAATAATTAAATAATCCAAGTCTTTCTAACAGTCCCAACCACAATTCAGTGAAAAAACTCATAAAATTGATCATAAGAATAGGCAAGAGCTCCAGAATAGCCAACAAATGTATATTGAAGTGGGAAAAAACATACAACAAGTGTAGATCCTGTTCTCGACCTAAACCAAGTCTGAAAAGTGTAGATCTCGTGGAAAAAAACAGAAACAAGTGTAGATCCTGGACTGAATTGACTCAAGTCTGAAAACCATGCTAAGTGGATTATAGATGATCAAGATTTGCACAAAACAACATGACATGGGAAAAAATATCAACCCATAAATAAGTCTGGAAAAGAAGTAAGAAAAAGTTGAACATAAATAATAAAACAGACCAAAAATAACAATGTAAAAGAAGTAAACACATAAAATGAAAATCCAATCATAGAACTGGGTTAGAGGCCGGCTGTGATCACATTATGCCAATTAGATCTGATCAATAAGAATAAGGAAACCAACTGCATAGTTCTTTCACCACAATTTAAAAGAAAAAAAAAAGCTGAACAATGACTACAAGGAAAAGAAAAGCAACTTCAATGTTAAAGGAATCTGCAGATTCAAAAAAAAGTATCCTCCAAAAGACATTAGTTATTGTTAATATAGTAGGGAGTGTTTCAAGAATGTTTCAAGAGTGTTTCAAGAATCTGCAATTGCATTTTTTTTCCTCTTTTCATAAATGAGCAAAACCTATTGTTACAAGCTCACCATCTCTATTGAATAATAATTTAGAAATTATTGTAATGCATGAAACCAAGTTTATGGCTAGTCAACTGCTTTACACATGCACACAGGTTTTAAAAAGTATCATAGACTCGTTTGAGAAGCA
>QGSO01000830.1:0-106748 GCA_011037825.1 Carya cathayensis
AGTTAAGCGTGCTTGGGCGAGAGTAGTACTAGGATGGGTGACCTCCTGGGAAGTCCTCGTGTTGCACCCCTCATTTTTATTTTTACCGCATCTCTGTTGAAATGACCGAACGACACCCGGAGGTATTTTTAGGAAAATCACAGCTAACCCCATCGCGGAGCATGGGTTTCGATCGGATTGTCGGTTCGCAAGGGATCGTAGGGCACGACTAGGTCCTATAGGATATGTTAGTTGTTCGCGGGTAATTGATGGGTGCGATCATACCAGCACTAATGCACCGGATCCCATCAGAACTCCGCAGTTAAGCGTGCTTGGGCGAGGTAGTACTAGGATGGGTGACCTCCTGGGAAGTCCTCGTGTTGCACCCCTCATTTTTATTTTTACCGCATCCCTTCGTTGAAATGACCGAACGACTACCGGGAGGTATTTTTAGGAAAATCACACTAACCCCATCGCGGAGCATGGGTTTCGATCGGATGGTTCGCAGGGATCGTAGGGACGACTAGGGTCCTACTAGGATTATGTTGTTGTTCGCGGAGTATTTGATGGTGCGATCATACCAGCACTAATGCACCGGATCCCACAGAACTCCGCAGTTAAGCGTGCTTGGGCGAGAGTAGTACTAGGATGGGTGACCTCCTGGGAAGTCTCGTGTTGCACCCCTCATTTTTATTTTTACCGCATCCCTTGTTGAAATGACCGAACGACTACCCGGGAGGTATTTTTAGGAAAATCAACTAACCCCATTGCGAGCATGGGTTCGATCGGATCGTCGGTTCGCAGGGATCGTAGGGACGACTAGGTCCTATAGGATATGTTAGTTGTTCGCGGGTATTGATGGGTGCGATCATACCAGCACTAATGCACCGGATCCCATCAGAACTCCGCAGTTAAGCGTGCTTGGGCGAGAGTAGTACTAGGATGGGTGACCTCCTGGGAAGTCCTGTGTTGCACCCCTCATTTTTATTTTTACCGCATCTCTCGTTGAAATGACCGGAACGACACCCGGAGGTATTTTTAGGAAAATCACACTAACCCCATCGCGAGCATGGGTTTCGATCGGATGTCGGTTCGCAGGGATCGTAGGGACGACTAGGTCCTACTAGGATATGTTAGTTGTTCGCGGGTATTGATGGGTGCGATCATACCAGCACTAATGCACCGGATCCCATCAGAACTCCGCAGTTAAGCGTGCTTGGGCGAGAGTAGTACTAGGATGGGTGACCTCCTGGGAAGTCCTGTGTTGCACCCCTCATTTTTATTTTTACCGCATCTCTGTTGAAATGACGAACGACACCCGGAGGTATTTTTAGGAAAATCACACTAACCCCATCGCGAGCATGGGTTTCGATCGGATTGTCGGTTCGCAGGGATCGTAGGGACGACTAGGTCCTATAGGATTATGTTAGTTTTCGCAGGTATTGATGGGTGCGATCATACCAGCACTAATGCACCGGATCCCATCAGAACTCCGCAGTTAAGCGTGCTTGGGCGAGAGTAGTACTAGGATGGGTGACCTCCTGGGAAGTCCTCGTGTTGCACCCCTCATTTTTATTTTTACCGCATCCCTCGTTGAAATGACCGGAACGACTACCCGGGAGTGTATTTTTAGGAAAATCACACTAACCCATCGCGGAGCAATGGGTTTCGATCGGATCGTCGGTTCGCGAGGGATCGTAGGGACGACTAGGTCCTATAGGATTATGTTAGTTGTTCGCGGGTATTGATGGGTGCGATCATACCAGCACTAATGCACCGGATCCCATCAGAACTCCGCAGTTAAGCGTGCTTGGGCGAGAGTAGTACTAGGATGGGTGACCTCCTGGAAGTCCTCGTGTTGCACCCCTCATTTTTATTTTTACCGCATCCCTTCGTTGAAATGACCGGGAACGACTACCCGGGAGGTATTTTTAGGAAAATCACACTAACCCCATCGCGGAGCATGGGTTTCGATCGGATCGCCGAGGGATCGTAGGAACGACTAGGTCCTATAGGATTATGTTAGTTTTTCGCGGAGTAGTTGATGGTGCGATCAACCAGCACTAATGCACCGGATCCATCAGAACTCCGCAGTTAAGCGTGCTTGGGCGAGAGTAGTACTAGGATGGGTGACCTCCTGGGAAGTCCTCGTGTTGCCCCCTCATTTTTATTTTTACCGCATCCCTCGTTGAAATGACGAACGACTACCCGGGAGTGTATTTTTTAGGAAAATCACACTAACCCCATCGCGGAGAGGTTTCGATCGGATCGTCGGTTCGCGAAGGATCAGTAGGGGACGACTAGGTCCTATAGGATTATGTTAGTTGTTCGCGGAGTATTTGATGGGTGCGATCATACCAGCACTAATGCACCGGATCCCATCAGAACTCGCAGTTAAGCGTGCTTGGGCGAGAGTAGTACTAGGATGGGTGCCTCCTGGGAAGTCCTCGTGTTGCACCCCTCATTTTTATTTTTACCGCATCCCTGTTGAAATGAGCGGAACGACTACCCGGGAGTGTATTTTTAGGAAAATCACACTAACCCATCGCGGAGCATGGGTTTCGATCGGATCGTCGGTTCGCAGGGATCGTAGGGACGACTAGGTCCTACTAGGATTATGTTAGTTGTTCGCGGGTAAGTTGATGGGTGCATCATACCAGCACTATAGCCGGATCCCATCAGAACTCCGCAGTTAAGCGTGCTTGGGCGAGAGTAGTACTAGGATGGGTGACCTCCTGGGAAGTCCTCGTGTTGCACCCCTCATTTTTATTTTTACCGCATCTCTGTTGAAATGACCGAACGACTACCCGGAGGTATTTTTAGGAAAATCACAGCTAACCCCATCGCGAGCTATGGGTTTCGATCGGATTCGTCGGTTCGCAGGGATCGGTAGGGCACGACTAGGTCCTACTAGGATATGTTAGTTGTTCGCGGGTAATTTGATGGGTGCGATCATACCAGCACTAATGCACGGATCCCATCAGAACTCCGCAGTTAAGCGTGCTTGGGCGAGAGTAGTACTAGGATGGTGACCTCCTGGGAAGTCCTCGTGTTGCACCCCTCATTTTTATTTTTACCGCATCCCTCGTTGAAATGACCGGAACGACTACCCGGGAGGTATTTTTAGGAAAATCACACTAACCCCATCGCGAGCATGGGTTTCGATCGGATCGTCGGTTCGCAGGGATCGTAGGGACGACTAGGGCCTATAGGATTATGTTAGTTGTTCGCGGAGTATTGATGGGTGCGATCATACCAGCACTAATGCACCGGATCCCATCAGAACTCCGCAGTTAAGCGTGCTTGGGCGAGAGTAGTACTTGGATGGGTGACCTCCTGGGAAGTCCTCGTGTTGCACCCCTCATTTTTATTTTTACCGCATCCCTCGTTGAAATGACCGGGAACGACTACCCGGGAGGTATTTTTAGGAAAATCAACTAACCCATCGCGGAGCAATGGGTTTCGATCGGATCGTCGTCGCGAGGGATCAGTAGGGAACGACTAGGCCTATAGGATTATGTAGTTGTTCGCGGAGTAGTTTGATGGGTGCGATCATACCAGCACTAATGCACCGGATCCCATCAGAACTCCGCAGTTAAGCGTGCTTGGGCGAGAGTAGTACTAGGATGGGTGACCTCCTGGGAAGTCCTCGTGTTGCACCCCTCATTTTTATTTTTACCGCATCCCTCGTTGAAATGACCGAACGACTACCCGGGAGGTATTTTTAGGAAAATCACAGCTAACCCCATCGCGGAGCGTGGGTTTCGATCGGATCGTCGGTTCGCAGGGATCGTAGGGCACGACTAGGGCCTACTAGGATTATGTTAGTTGTTCGCGGGTAGTTTGATGGGTGCGATCATACCAGCACTAATGCACCGGATCCCATCAGAACTCCGCAGTAAGCGTGCTTGGGCGAGAGTAGTACTAGGATGGGTGACCTCCTGGGAAGTCCTCGTGTTGCACCCCTCATTTTTATTTTTACCGCATCCCTTGTTGAAATGACCGGAACGACTACCCGGGAGGTATTTTTAGGAAAATCACACTAACCCCATCGCGGAGCATGGGTTTCGATCGGAGGATCGCAAGGGATCGTAGGGCACGACTAGGTCCTATAGGATTATGTTAGTTGTTCGCGGGTATTTGATGGGTGCGATCATACCAGCACTAATGCACCGGATCCCATCAGAACTCCGCAGTTAAGCGTGCTTGGGCGAGAGTAGTACTAGGATGGGTGACCTCCTGGGAAGTCCTCGTGTTGCACCCCTCATTTTTATTTTTACCGCATCCTCGTTGAAATGACCGGAACACTACCCGGGAGGTATTTTTAGGAAAATCACACTAACCCCATCGCGAGCATGGGTTTCGATCGGATCGTCGGTTCGCAGGGATCGTAGGGACGACTAGGCCTAACTAGGATTATGTTAGTTGTTCGCGGAGTATTGTGATGGGTGCGATCATACCAGCACTAATGCACGGATCCCATCAGAACTCCGCAGTAAGCGTGCTTGGGCAGAGTAGTACTAGGATGGGTGACCTCTGGGAAGTCCTCGTGTTGCACCCCTCATTTTTATTTTTACCGCATCCCTCGTTGAAATGACCGGAACGACTACCCGGGAGTGTATTTTTAGGAAAATCACACTAACGCCATCGCGGAGCATGGGTTTCGATCAGGATGTGGTCGGAGGGATCAGTAGGGAACGACTAGGGCCTACTAGGATTATGTTAGTTGTTCGCGGAGTATTTGATGGGTGCGATCATACCAGCACTAATGCACCGGATCCCATCAGAACTCCGCAGTAAGCGTGCTTGGGCGAGGTAGTACTAGGAGGGTGACCTCCTGGGAAGTCCTCGTGTTGCACCCCTCATTTTTATTTTTACCGCATCTCCTGTTGAAATGACCGAACGACTACCCGGGAGTATTTTTAGGAAAATCACACTAACCCCATCGCGGAGCATGGGTTTCGATCGGATCGTCGGTTCGCAGGGATCGTAGGGACGACTAGGTCCTATAGGATATGTTAGTTGTTCGCGGAGTAGTTTGATGGGTGCGATCATACCAGCACTAATGCACCGGATCCCATCAGAACTCCGCAGTTAAGCGTGCTTGGGCGAGAGTAGTACTAGGATGGGTGACCTCCTGGGAAGTCCTTGTGTTGCACCCCTCATTTTTATTTTTACCGCATCTCCTGTTGAAATGACGAACGACTACCCGGAGGTATTTTTAGGAAAATCACACTAACCCCATCGCGAGCATGGGTTTCGATCGGATGTCGGTTCGCAGGGATCAGTAGGGAACGACTAGGTCCTATAGGATTATGTTAGTTGTTCGCGAGTAGTTGATGGGTGCGATCATACCAGCACTAATGCACCGGATCCCATCAGAACTCCGCAGTTAAGCGTGCTTGGGCGAGGTAGTACTAGGATGGGTGACCTCCTGGGAAGTCCTCGTGTTGCACCCCTCATTTTTATTTTTACCGCATCCCTTCGTTGAAATGACGGAACGACTACCCGGGAGGTATTTTTAGGAAAATCACACTAACCCCATCGCGGAGCAGGGTTTCGATCGGATCGTCGTTCACGAGGGATCAGTAGGGACGACTAGGCCTATAGGATTATGTTAGTTGTTCGCGGGTAGTTTGATGGGTGCGATCATACCAGCACTAATGCACCGGATCCCACAGAACTCCGCAGTTAAGCGTGCTTGGGCGAGAGTAGTACTAGGATGGGTGACCTCCTGGGAAGTCTCGTGTTGCACCCCTCATTTTTATTTTTACCGCATCCTCTCGTTGAAATGACCGAACGACTACCCGGGAAGTATTTTTAGGAAAATCAAGCTAACCCCATGCGGAGCATGGGTTTCGATCGGATCGTCGGTTCGCAGGGATCGTAGGGACGACTAGGTCCTACTAGGATTATGTTAGTTGTTCGCGGGTATTGATGGGTGCGATCATACCAGCACTAATGCACCGGATCCCATCAGAACTCCGCAGTTAAGCGTGCTTGGGGAGAGTAGTACTAAGATGGGGACCTCCTGGGAAGTCCTCGTGTTGCACCCCTCATTTTTATTTTTACCGCATCCTCGTTGAAATGACGGAACGACTACCCGGGAGGTATTTTTAGGAAAATCACACTAACCCCATCGCGAGCATGGGTTTCGATCGGATGTCGGTTCGCAGGGATCGTAGGGACGACTAGGTGCCTACTAGGATTATGTTAGTTGTTCGCAGGTATTGATGGGTGCGATCATACCAGCACTATGCACCGGATCCCATCAGAACTCCGCAGTTAAGCGTGCTTGGGCGAGAGTAGTACTAGGATGGGTGACCTCCTGGGAAGTCCTCGTGTTGCACCCCTCATTTTTATTTTTACCGCATCCCGTTGAAATGACCGGAACGACTACCCGGGAGGTATTTTTAGGAAAATCACACTAACCCATCGCGGAGCAATGGGTTTCGATCGGATCGTCGGTTCGAGGGATCGTAGGGACGACTAGGGCCTATAGGATTATGTTAGTTGTTCGCGGAGTATTGATGGGTGCGATCATACCAGCACTAATGCACCGGATCCCATCAGAACTCCGCAGTTAAGCGTGCTTGGGCGAGGTAGTACTAGGATGGGTGACCTCCTGGAAGTCCTCGTGTTGCACCCCTCATTTTTATTTTTACCGCATCCCTCTGTTGAAATGACCGAACGACTACCCGGGAGGTATTTTTAGGAAAATCACACTAACCCCATCGCGGAGCATGGGTTTCGATCGGATCGCAAGGGATCGTAGGACGACTAGGTCCTATAGGATTATGTTAGTTGTTCGCGGGTAATTGATGGTGCGATCATACCAGCACTAATGCACCGGATCCCATCAGAACTCCGCAGTTAAGCGTGCTTGGGCGAGAGTAGTACTAGGATGGGTGACCTCCTGGGAAGTCCTCGTGTTGCACCCCTCATTTTTATTTTTACCGCATCCCTCGTTGAAATGACGAACGACTACCCGGGAGGTATTTTTTAGGAAAATCACACTAACCCCATCGCGGATGAATGGTTTCGATCGGATCGTCGGTTCGCGAAGGATCGTAGGGGACGACTAGGTCCTATAGGATTATGTTAGTTGTTCGCGGAGTATTTGATGGGTGCGATCATACCAGCACTATGCACCGGATCCCATCAGAACTCCGCAGTTAAGCGTGCTTGGGCGAGAGTAGTACTAGGATGGGTGACCTCCTGGGAAGTCCTCGTGTTGCACCCCTCATTTTTATTTTTACCGCATCCCTCGTTGAAATGACCGGAACGACTACCCGGGAGTGTATTTTTAGGAAAATCACACTAACCCCATCGCGGAGCATGGGTTTCGATCGGATCGTCCGGTTCGCAAGGGATCGTAGGGACGACTAGGTCCTATAGGATTATGTTAGTTGTTCGCGGTATTGATGGGTGCGATCATACCAGCACTAATGCACCGGATCCCATAGAACTCCGCAGTTAAGCGTGCTTGGGCGAGAGTAGTACTAGGATGGGTGACCTCCTGGGAAGTCCTCGTGTTGCACCCCTCATTTTTATTTTTACCGCATCCCTGTTGAAATGAGCGGAACGACTACCCGGGAGTGTATTTTTAGGAAAATCACACTAACGCCATCGCGAGCATGGGTTTCGATCGGATCGTCGGTTCGAGGGATCGTAGGGACGACTAGGCCTATAGGATTATGTTAGTTGTTCGCGGAGTATTGATGGGTGCGATCATACCAGCACTAATGCCCGGATCCCATCAGAACTCCGCAGTTAAGCGTGCTTGGGCGAGAGTAGTACTAGGATGGGTGACCTCCTGGGAAGTCCTTGTGTTGCACCCCTCATTTTTATTTTTACCGCATCTCTGTTGAAATGACCGAACGACACCCGGGAGTGTATTTTTAGGAAAATCACACTAACCCCATCGCGGAGCATGGGTTTCGATCGGATTGTCGGTTCGCAGGGATCGTAGGGACGACTAGGTCCTATAGGATATGTTAGTTGTTCGCGGAGTATTGATGGGTGCGATCATACCAGCACTAATGCACCGGATCCCATCAGAACTCCGCAGTTAAGCGTGCTTGGGCGAGGAGTAGTACTAGGATGGGTGACCTCCTGGGAAGTCCTCGTGTTGCACCCCTCATTTTTATTTTTACCGCATCCTTCGTTGAAATGACCGAACGACTACCGGGAGTGTATTTTTAGGAAAATCACAGCTAACCCCATCGCGGAGCAATGGGTTTCGATCGGATCGCAAGGGATCGTAGGGACGACTAGGTCCTATAGGATTATGTTTAGTTGTTCGCGGGTAATTGATGGGTGCGATCATACCAGCACTAATGCACCGGATCCCATCAGAACTCCGCAGTTAAGCGTGCTTGGGCGAGAGTAGTACTAGGATGGGTGACCTCCTGGGAAGTCTCGTGTTGCACCCCTCATTTTTATTTTTACCGCATCCCTTCGTTGAAATGACCGAACGACTACCCGGGAGGTATTTTTAGGAAAATCAAGCTAACCCCATCGCGGAGCATGGGTTTCGATCGGATCGTCGGTCGGGATCGTAGGGACGACTAGGCCTATAGGATTATGTTAGTTGTTCGCGGGTAATTGATGGGTGCGATCATCCAGCACTATGCACCGGATCCCATCAGAACTCCGCAGTTAAGCGTGCTTGGGCGAGAGTAGTACTAGGATGGGTGACCTCCTGGGAAGTCCTCGTGTTGCACCCCTCATTTTTATTTTTACCGCATCCCTCGTTGAAATGACCGAACGACTACCCGGGAGGTATTTTTAGGAAAATCACACTAACCCCATCGCGGAGGGGTTTCGATCGGATCGTCGTTCGCGAGGGATCGTAGGGGACGACTAGGGTCCTACTAGGATTATGTTAGTTGTTCGCGGAGTAGTTGATGGGTGCGATCATACCAGCACTAATGCACCGGATCCCATCAGAACTCGCAGTTAAGCGTGCTTGGGCGAGAGTAGTACTAGGATGGGTGACCTCCTGGGAAGTCCTCGTGTTGCACCCCTCATTTTTATTTTTACCGCATCCCTCGTTGAAATGACGGAACGACTACCCGGGAGTGTATTTTTAGGAAAATCACACTAACCCATCGCGGAGCATGGGTTTCGATCGGATCGTCGGTTCGAGGGATCAGTAGGGACGACTAGGGCCTACTAGGATTATGTTAGTTGTTCCGGAGTATTGATGGGTGCGATCATACAGCACTAATACCGGATCCCATCAGAACTCCGCAGTTAAGCGTGCTTGGGCGAGAGTAGTACTAGGATGGGTGACCTCCTGGGAAGTCCTCGTGTTGCACCCCTCATTTTTATTTTTACCGCATCTCCTGTTGAAATGACGAACGACTACCCGGAGTGTATTTTTAGGAAAATCACACTAACCCCATCGCGAGCATGGGTTTCGATCGGATGTCGGTTCGCAGGGATCGTAGGGACGACTAGGTCCTACTAGGATTATGTTAGTTGTTCGCGGGTAGTTTGATGGGTGCGATCATACCAGCACTAATGCACGGATCCCATCAGAACTCCGCAGTTAAGCGTGCTTGGGCGAGAGTAGTACTAGGATGGGTGACCTCCTGGGAAGTCCTCGTGTTGCACCCCTCATTTTTATTTTTACCCATCCCTCGTTGAAATGACGGGAACGACTACCCGGGAGGTATTTTTAGGAAAATCACACTAACCCCATCGCGAGCATGGGTTTCGATCGGATCGTCGGTTCGCGAGGGATCAGTAGGGACGACTAGGGCCTACTAGGATTATGTTAGTTGTTCGCGGGTATTGATGGGTGCGATCATACCAGCACTAATGCACCGGATCCCATCAGAACTCCGCAGTTAAGCGTGCTGGGCGAGAGTAGTACTGGATGGGTGACCTCCTGGGAAGTCCTCGTGTTGCACCCCTCATTTTTATTTTTACCGCATCCCTGTTGAAATGACCGAACGACTACCCGGGAGGTATTTTTAGGAAAATCACACTAACCCCATCGCGGAGCATGGGTTTCGATCGAGGATCGCAGGGATCGTAGGGACGACTAGGGTCCTATAGGATTATGTTAGTTGTTCGCGGGTATTGATGGGTGCGATCATACCAGCACTAATGCACCGGATCCCATCAGAACTCCGAGTTAAGCGTGCTTGGGCGAGAGTAGTACTAGGATGGGTGACCTCCTGGGAAGTCCTCGTGTTGCACCCCTCATTTTTATTTTTACCGCATCCCTCGTTGAAATGACCGGAACACTACCCGGGAGGTATTTTTAGGAAAATCACACTAACCCCATCGCGAGCATGGGTTTCGATCGGATCGTCGGTTCGCGAGGGATCGTAGGGACGACTAGGGTCCTAACAGGATTATGTTAGTTGTTCGCGGGTAGTTGTGTGGGTGCGATCATACCAGCACTAATGCACGGATCCCATCAGAACTCCGCAGTTAAGCGTGCTTGGGCAGAGTAGTACTAGGATGGGTGACCTCCTGGGAAGTCCTCGGGTTGCACCCCTCATTTTTATTTTTACCGCATCCCTCGTTGAAATGACCGGAACGACTACCCGGGAGGTATTTTTAGGAAAATCACACTAACCCCATCGCGGAGCATGGGTTTCGATCGGATTCGGTCCGAGGGATCGTAGGGAACGACTAGGTCCTACTAGGATTATGTTAGTTGTTCGCGGAGTATTTGATGGGTGCGATCATACCAGCACTAATGCACCGATCCCATCAGAACTCCGCAGTAAGCGTGCTTGGGCGAGGAGTAGTACTAGGAGGGTGACCTCCTGGGAAGTCCTCGTGTTGCACCCCTCATTTTTATTTTTACCGCATCTCTGTTGAAATGACCGGAACGACTACCCGGGAAGTATTTTTAGGAAAATCACACTAACCCCATTGCGAGCATGGGTTCGATCGGATCGTCGGTTCGCAGGGATCGTAGGGACGACTAGGTCCTACTAGGATATGTTAGTTGTTCGCGGGTAATTGATGGGTGCGATCATACCAGCACTAATGCACCGGATCCCATCAGACTCCGCAGTTAAGCGTGCTTGGGCGAGAGTAGTACTAAGATGGGGACCTCCTGGGAAGTCCTCGTGTTGCACCCCTCATTTTTATTTTTACCGCATCCCTCGTTGAAATGACGAACGACTACCCGGGAGGTATTTTTAGGAAAATCACACTAACCCCATCGCGGAGCATGGGTTTCGATCGGATGTCGGTTCGCAGGGATCGTAGGGACGACTAGGTCCTACTAGGATTATGTTAGTTTTCGCAGGTATTGAGGGTGCGATCATACCAGCACTAATGCACCGGATCCCATCAGAACTCCGCAGTTAAGCGTGCTTGGGCGAGAGTAGTACTAGGATGGGTGACCTCCTGGGAAGTCCTCGTGTTGCACCCCTCATTTTTATTTTTACCGCATCCCGTTGAAATGACCGGAACGACTACCCGGGAGGTATTTTTAGGAAAATCACACTAACCCATCGCGGAGCAATGGGTTTCGATCGGATCGTCGGTTCGAGGGATCGTAGGGACGACTAGGGTCCTACTAGGATTATGTTAGTTGTTCGCGGGTAATTGATGGGTGCGATCATACCAGCACTAATGCACCGGATCCCATCAGAACTCCGCAGTTAAGCGTGCTTGGGCGAGGGTAGTACTAGGATGGGTGACCTCCTGGGAAGTCCTCGTGTTGCACCCCTCATTTTTATTTTTACCGCATCCCTCTGTTGAAATGACGGAACGACTACCCGGGAGGTATTTTTAGGAAAATCACACTAACCCCATCGCGGAGCATGGGTTTCGATCGGATCGCCGAGGGATCGTAGGACGACTAGGGCCTATAGGATTATGTTAGTTTGTTCGCGGGTATTGATGGTGCGATCATACCAGCACTAATGCACCGGATCCCATCAGAACTCCGAGTTAAGCGTGCTTGGGCGAGAGTAGTACTAGGATGGGTGACCTCCTGGGAAGTCCTCGTGTTGCACCCCTCATTTTTATTTTTACCGCATCCCTCGTTGAAATGACCGGAACGACTACCCGGGAGTTATTTTTTGGAAAATCACACTAACCCCATCGCGGAGAGGTTTCGATCGGATCGTCGTTCGCGAAGGGATCGTAGGGACGACTAGGTCCTATAGGATTATGTTAGTTGTTCGCGGGTATTGATGGGTGCGATCATACCAGCACTAATGCACCGGATCCCATCAGAACTCCGCAGTTAAGCGTGCTTGGGCGAGAGTAGTACTAGGATGGGTGACCTCCTGGGAAGTCCTCGTGTTGCACCCCTCATTTTTATTTTTACCGCATCCCTGTTGAAATGAGCGAACGACTACCCGGGAGTGTATTTTTAGGAAAATCACACTAACCCATCGCGAGCATGGGTTTCGATCGGATCGTCGGTTCGAGGGATCAGTAGGGACGACTAGGGTCCTATAGGATTATGTTAGTTGTTCCGGGTATTGATGGGTGCGATCATACAGCACTATAGCCGGATCCCATCAGAACTCGCAGTTAAGCGTGCTTGGGCGAGAGTAGTACTAGGATGGGTGACCTCCTGGGAAGTCCTCGTGTTGCACCCCTCATTTTTATTTTTACCGCATCTCTCGTTGAAATGACCGGAACGACTACCCGGAGGTATTTTTAGGAAAATCACACTAACCCCATCGCGAGCTGGGTTTCGATCGGATCGTCGGTTCGCAAGGGATCGTAGGGCACGACTAGGTCCTTACTAGGATATGTTAGTTGTTCGCGGGTAATTGATGGGTGCGATCATACCAGCACTAATGCACGGATCCCATCAGAACTCCGCAGTTAAGCGTGCTTGGGCGAGAGTAGTACTAGGATGGTGACCTCCTGGGAAGTCCTCGTGTTGCACCCTCATTTTTATTTTTACCCATCCCTCGTTGAAATGACCGAACGACTACCCGGGAGGTATTTTTAAGAAAATCACACTAACCCCATCGCGGAGCATGGGTTTCGATCGGATCGTCGGTTCGCAGGGATCGTAGGGACGACTAGGGTCCTATAGGATTATGTTAGTTGTTCGCGGAGTATTGATGGGTGCGATCATACCAGCACTAATGCACCGGATCCCATCAGAACTCCGCAGTTAAGCGTGCTGGGCGAGAGTAGTACTGGATGGGTGACCTCCTGGGAAGTCCTCGTGTTGCACCCCTCATTTTTATTTTTACCGCATCCCTCTCGTTGAAATGACCGGAACGACTACCCGGGAGGTATTTTTAGGAAAATCAACTAACCCCATCGCGGAGCAATGGGTTTCGATCGGATCGTCACGAGGGATCGTAGGGACGACTAGGGTCCTATAGGATTATGTAGTTGTTCGCGGGTATTGATGGGTGCGATCATACCAGCACTAATGCACCGGATCCCATCAGAACTCCGAGTTAAGCGTGCTTGGGCGAGAGTAGTACTAGGATGGGTGACCTCCTGGGAAGTCCTCGTGTTGCACCCCTCATTTTTATTTTTACCGCATCCTCGTTGAAATGACCGAACCGACTACCCGGGAGGTATTTTTAGGAAAATCACACTAACCCCATCGCGAGCATGGGTTTCGATCGGATCGTCGGTTCGCAGGGATCAGTAGGGACGACTAGGGCCTAAAGGATTATGTTAGTTGTTCGCGAGTATTGAGTGGGTGCGATCATACCAGCACTAATGCACCGGATCCCATCAGAACTCCGCAGTTAAGCGTGCTTGGGCAGAGTAGTACTAGGATGGGTGACCTCTGGGAAGTCCTCGTGTTGCACCCCTCATTTTTATTTTTACCGCATCCTCGTTGAAATGACCGGAACGACTACCCGGGAGGTATTTTTAGGAAAATCACACTAACCCCATCGCGGAGCATGGGTTTCGATCGGATTCGGTCACAGGGATCGTAGGGACGACTAGGCCTATAGGATTATGTTAGTTGTTCGCGGTAATTTGATGGGTGCGATCATACCAGCACTAATGCACCGATCCCATCAGAACTCCGCAGTAAGCGTGCTTGGGCGAGGAGTAGTACTAGGAGGGTGACCTCCTGGGAAGTCCTCGTGTTGCACCCCTCATTTTTATTTTTACCGCATCTCTCGTTGAAATGACCGAACGACTACCCGGGAGTATTTTTAGGAAAATCAACTAACCCCATCGCGAGCAATGGGTTTCGATCGGATCGTCGGTTCGCAGGGATCGTAGGGACGACTAGGTCCTATAGGATTATGTTAGTTGTTCGCGGAGTATTGATGGGTGCGATCATACCAGCACTAATGCACCGGATCCCATCAGACTCCGCAGTTAAGCGTGCTTGGGGAGAGTAGTACTAGATGGGTGACCTCCTGGGAAGTCCTCGTGTTGCACCCCTCATTTTTATTTTTACCGCATCCCTCGTTGAAATGACGAACGACTACCCGGGAGGTATTTTTAGGAAAATCACACTAACCCCATCGCAGCATGGGTTTCGATCGGATCGTCGGTTCGCGAGGGATCAGTAGGGACGACTAGGCCTACTAGGATTATGTTAGTTTGTTCGCGGTATTTGATGGGTGCGATCATACCAGCACTAATGCACCGGATCCCATCAGAACTCCGCAGTTAAGCGTGCTTGGGCGAGAGTAGTACTAGGATGGGTGACCTCCTGGGAAGTCCTCGTGTTGCACCCCTCATTTTTATTTTTACCGCATCCCGTTGAAATGACCGAACGACTACCCGGGAGGTATTTTTAGGAAAATCACACTAACCCATCGCGGAGCAATGGGTTTCGATCGGATCGTCGGTTCGAGGGATCGTAGGGACGACTAGGGCCTACTAGGATTATGTTAGTTGTTCGCGGGTATTTGATGGGTGCGATCATACCAGCACTAATGCACCGGATCCCATCAGAACTCCGCAGTTAAGCGTGCTTGGGCGAGAGTAGTACTAGGATGGGTGACCTCCTGGGAAGTCCTCGTGTTGCACCCCTCATTTTTATTTTTACCGCATCCCTTGTTGAAATGACCGAACGACTACCCGGGAGGTATTTTTAGGAAAATCACACTAACCCCATCGCGGAGCATGGGTTTCGATCGGATCGTCCGAGGGATCGTAGGACGACTAGGCCTATAGGATTATGTTAGTTTGTTCGCGGGTATTGATGGTGCGATCAACCAGCACTAATGCACCGGATCCATCAGAACTCCGAGTTAAGCGTGCTTGGGCGAGAGTAGTACTAGGATGGGTGACCTCCTGGGAAGTCCTCGTGTTGCCCCCTCATTTTTATTTTTACCGCATCCCTCGTTGAAATGACCGGAACGACTACCCGGGAGTGTATTTTTGGAAAATCACACTAACCCCATCGCGGAAGAGGGTTTCGATCGGATCGTCGTTCGCGAGGATCAGTAGGGGACGACTAGGCCTACTAGGATTATGTTAGTTGTTCGCGGAGTAGTTTGATGGGTGCGATCATACCAGCACTAATGCACCGGATCCCATCAGAACTCCGCAGTTAAGCGTGCTTGGGCGAGAGTAGTATAGGATGGGTGACCTCCTGGGAAGTCCTCGTGTTGCACCCCTCATTTTTATTTTTACCGCATCCCTCGTTGAAATGACGGAACGACTACCCGGGAGTGTATTTTTAGGAAAATCACACTAACCCCATCGCGGAAGATGGGTTTCGATCGGATCGTCCGTTCGCGAGGGATCGTAGGGACGACTAGGGTCCTATAGGATTATGTTAGTTGTTCGCGAGTATTTGATGGGTGCGATCATACCAGCACTAATGCACCGGATCCCATTCAGAACTCCGCAGTTAAGCGTGCTTGGGCGAGAGTAGTACTAGGATGGGTGACCTCCTGGGAAGTCCTCGTGTTGCACCCCTCATTTTTATTTTTACCGCATCCCTGTTGAAATGAGCGAACGACTACCCGGGAGTGTATTTTTAGGAAAATCACACTAACCCATCGCGAGCAATGGGTTTCGATCGGATCGTCGGTTCGAGGGATCGTAGGGACGACTAGGTCCTACTAGGATTATGTTAGTTGTTCGCGGGTATTTGATGGGTGCGATCATACCAGCACTATGCCCGGATCCCATCAGAACTCCGCAGTTAAGCGTGCTTGGGCGAGAGTAGTACTAGGATGGGTGACCTCCTGGGAAGTCCTTGTGTTGCACCCCTCATTTTTATTTTTACCGCATCTCCTGTTGAAATGACGAACGACACCCGGAGGTATTTTTAGGAAAATCACACTAACCCCATCGCGAGCATGGGTTTCGATCGGATGTCGGTTCGCAGGGATCGTAGGGACGACTAGGTCCTACTAGGATATGTTAGTTGTTCGCGGGTTTTGATGGGTGCGATCATACCAGCACTAATGCACCGGATCCCATCAGAACTCCGCAGTTAAGCGTGCTTGGGCGAGGGTAGTACTAGGATGGGTGACCTCCTGGGAAGTCCTCGTGTTGCACCCCTCATTTTTATTTTTACCGCATCCTCGTTGAAATGACGGGAAGACTACCCGGGAGTGGTATTTTTGGAAAATCACACCAACCCCATCGCGGAGCATGGGTTTCGATCGGATCGTCGGTTCCGAGGGATCAGTAGGGACGACTAGGTCCTACTAGGATTATGTTTGTTGTTCGCGGGTAGTTGATGGTGCGATCATACCAGCACTAATGCACCGGATCCCATCAGAACTCCCAGTTAAGCGTGCTTGGGCGAGAGTAGTACTAGGATGGGTGACCTCCTGGGAAGTCTCGTGTTGCACCCCTCATTTTTATTTTTACCGCATCCCTTCGTTGAAATGACCGGAACGACTACCCGGGAGGTATTTTTAGGAAAATCAACTAACCCCATCGCGGAGCAGGGTTTCGATCGGATCGTCGCGAGGGATCAGTAGGGAACGACTAGGTCCTACTAGGATTATGTTAGTTGTTCGCGGGTATTGATGGGTGCGATCATATCCAGCACTATTGCACCGGATCCCATCAGAACTCCGCAGTTAAGCGTGCTTGGGCGAGAGTAGTACTAGGATGGGTGACCTCCTGGGAAGTCCTCGTGTTGCACCCCTCACTTTTATTTTTACCGCATTTCTAGTTGAAATGACCAGAACGACTACCCGGAAGCGTATTTTTAGGGAAATCACAGCAACCCCATCGCAAAGCTATGGGTTTCGATCGGATTGTCGGTTCGCAAGGGATCGGTAGGGCACGACTAGGTCCTAGTAGGATAATGTTAGTTGTTCGCGGGTAACTTGATGGGTGCGATCATACCAGCACTAATGCTCCGGATGCCCTCAGAACTCCGCAGTTAAGCGTGCTTGGGCGAGAGTAGTACTAGGATGGGTGACCTCCTGGGAAGTCCTCGTGTTGCACCCCTCATTTTTATTTTTACCGCATCTCTAGTTGAAATGACCAGAACGACTACCCGGAAGCGTATTTTTAGGAAAATCACAGCAACCCCATCGCAAAGCTATGGGTTTCGATCGGATTGTCGGTTCGCAAGGGATCGGTAGGGCACGACTAGGTCCTAGTAGGATAATGTTAGTTGTTCGCGGGTAACTTGATGGGTGCGATCATACCAGCACTAATGCTCCGGATGCCATCAGAACTCCGCAGTTAAGCGTGCTTGGGCGAGAGTAGTACTAGGATGGGTGACCTCCTGGGAAGTCCTCGTGTTGCACCCCTCATTTTTATTTTTACCGCATCTCTAGTTGAAATGACCAGAACGACTACCCGGGAACGTATTTTTAGGAAAATCACAGCAACCCGATCGCAAAGCTATGGGTTTCGATCGGATCGTCGGTTCGCAAGGGATCGGTTGGGCACGACTAGCTCCTAGTAGGATAATGTTAGCTGTTCGCGGGTAACTTGATGGGTGCGATCATACCAGCACTAATGCACCGGATCCCATCAGAACTCCGCAGTTAAGCGTGCTTGGGCGAGAGTAGTACTAGGATGGGTGACCTCCTGGGAAGTCCTCGTGTTGCACCCCTCACTTTTATTTTTACCGCATTTCTAGTTGAAATGACCAGAACGACTACCCGGAAGCGTATTTTTAGGGAAATCACAGCAACCCCATCGCAAAGCTATGGGTTTCGATCGGATTGTCGGTTCGCAAGGGATCGGTAGGGCACGACTAGGTCCTAGTAGGATAATGTTAGCTGTTCGCGGGTAACTTGATGGGTGCGATCATACCAGCACTAATGCTCCGGATGCCATCAGAACTCCGCAGTTAAGCGTGCTTGGGCGAGAGTAGTACTAGGATGGATGACCTCCTGGGAAGTCCTCGTGTTGCACCCCTCATCTTTATTTTTACCGCATCTTTAGTTGAAATGACCAGAACGACTACCTGGGAGCGTATTTTTAGGAAAATCAGAGCAACCCCATCGCGGAGCTATGGGTTTCGATCGGATCGCAAGGGATCAGTAGGGCACGACTAGGGCCCAGTAGGATTATGTTAGTTGTTCGCGGGAAACTTGATGGGTGGCATCCTACTAGCACTAATGCACCCGGTCCCATCAGAACTCCGTAGTTAAGCGTGCTTGGGCGAGAGTAGTACTAGGATGGGTGACCTCCTGGGAAGTCCTCGTGTTGCACCCCTCATTTTTATTTTTACCGCATCTCAAGTTGAAATGACCAGAACGACTACCCGGGAGCGTATTTTTAGGAAAATCATAACAACCCCATCGCGAAGCGATGGTTTCGATCGGATCGTCTTTTCGCAAGGGATCGGTAGGGCACGACTAGGGCCTAGTAGGATTATGTTAGTTGTTCGCGGGTAACTTGATGGGTGCGATCATACCAGCACTAATGCACCGGATCCCATCAGAACTCCGCAGCTAAGCGTGCTTGGGCGAGAGTAGTACTAGGATGGGTGACCTCTTGGGAAGTCCTCGTGCTGCCCCCCTCATTTTTATTTTTACCGCATCTCTTGTTGAAATGTCCGGAACGTAGTAGGACCTAGTCGTTCCCTACTGATCCCTCGCGAACCGACGATCCGATCGAAACCCATTGCTCCGCGATGGGGTTAGTGTGATTTTCCTAAAAATACACTCCCGGGTAGTCGTTCCCGTCATTTCAACGAGGGATGCGGTAAAAATAAAAATGAGGGGTGCAACACGAGGACTTCCCAGGAGGTCACCCATCCTAGTACTACTCTCGCCCAAGCACGCTTAACTGCGGAGTTCTGATGGGATCCGGTGCATTAGTGCTGGTATGATCGCACCCATCAAACTACTCGCGAACAACTAACATAATCCTAGTAGGACCTAGTCGTTCCCTACTGATCCCTCGCGAACCGACGATCCGATCGAAACCCATTGCTCCGCGATGGGTTAGTGTGATTTTCCTAAAAATACACTCCCGGGTAGTCGTTCCCGTCATTTCAACGAGGGATGCGGTAAAAATAAAAATGAGGGGTGCAACACGAGGACTTCCCAGGAGGTCACCCATCCTAGTACTACTCTCGCCCAAGCACGCTTAACTGCGGAGTTCTGATGGGATCCGGTGCATTAGTGCTGGTATGATCGCACCCATCAAACTACTCGCGAACAACTAACATAATCCTAGTAGGACCTAGTCGTTCCCTACTGATCCCTCGCGAACCGACGATCCGATCGAAACCCATTGCTCCGCGATGGGTTAGTGTGATTTTCCTAAAAATACACTCCCGGGTAGTCGTTCCCGGTCATTTCAACGAGGGATGCGGTAAAAATAAAAATGAGGGGTGCAACACGAGGACTTCCCAGGAGGTCACCCATCCTAGTACTACTCTCGCCCAAGCACGCTTACTGCGGAGTTCTGATGGGATCCGGTGCATTAGTGCTGGTATGATCGCACCCATCAAACTACTCGCGAACAACTAACATAATCCTAGTAGGACCTAGTCGTTCCCTACTGATCCCTCGCGAACCGACGATCCGATCGAAACCCATTGCTCCGCGATGGGTTAGTGTGATTTTCCTAAAAATACACTCCCGGGTAGTCGTTCCCGTCATTTCAACGAGGGATGCGGTAAAAATAAAAATGAGGGGTGCAACACGAGGACTTCCCAGGAGGTCACCCATCCTAGTACTACTCTCGCCCAAGCACGCTTAACTGCGGAGTTCTGATGGGATCCGGTGCATTAGTGCTGGTATGATCGCACCCATCAAACTACTCGCGAACAACTAACATAATCCTAGTAGGACCTAGTCGTTCCCTACTGATCCCTCGCGAACCGACGATCCGATCGAAACCCATTGCTCCGCGATGGCGTTAGTGTGATTTTCCTAAAAATACACTCCCGGGTAGTCGTTCCCGTCATTTCAACGAGGGATGCGGTAAAAATAAAAATGAGGGGTGCAACACGAGGACTTCCCAGGAGGTCACCCATCCTAGTACTACTCTCGCCCAAGCACGCTTAACTGCGGAGTTCTGATGGGATCCGGTGCATTAGTGCTGGTATGATCGCACCCATCAAACTACTCGCGAACAACTAACATAATCCTAGTAGGACCTAGTCGTTCCCTACTGATCCCTCGCGAACCGACGATCCGATCGAAACCCATTGCTCCGCAATGGGGTTAGTGTGATTTTCCTAAAAATACACTCCCGGGTAGTCGTTCCCGTCATTTCAACGAGGGATGCGGTAAAAATAAAAATGAGGGGTGCAACACGAGGACTTCCCAGGAGGTCACCCATCCTAGTACTACTCTCGCCCAAGCACGCTTAACTGCGGAGTTCTGATGGGATCCGGTGCATTAGTGCTGGTATGATCGCACCCATCAAACTACCGCGAACAACTAACATAATCCTAGTAGGACCTAGTCGTTCCCTACTGATCCCTCGCGAACCGACGATCCGATCGAAACCCATTGCTCCGCGATGGGTTAGTGTGATTTTCCTAAAAATACACTCCCGGGTAGTCGTTCCCGTCATTTCAACGAGGGATGCGGTAAAAATAAAAATGAGGGGTGCAACACGAGGACTTCCCAGGAGGTCACCCATCCTAGTACTACTCTCGCCCAAGCACGCTTAACTGCGGAGTTCTGATGGGATCCGGTGCATTAGTGCTGGTATGATCGCACCCATCAAACTACTCGCGAACAACTAACATAATCCTAGTAGGACCTAGTCGTTCCCTACTGATCCCTCGCGAACCGACGATCCGATCGAAACCCATTGCTCCGCGATGGGTTAGTGTGATTTTCCTAAAAATACACTCCCGGGTAGTCGTTCCCGTCATTTCAACGAGGGATGCGGTAAAAATAAAAATGAGGGGTGCAACACGAGGACTTCCCAGGAGGTCACCCATCCTAGTACTACTCTCGCCCAAGCACGCTTAACTGCGGAGTTCTGATGGGATCCGGTGCATTAGTGCTGGTATGATCGCACCCATCAAACTACCGCGAACAACTAACATAATCCTAGTAGGACCTAGTCGTTCCCTACTGATCCCTCGCGAACCGACGATCCGATCGAAACCCATTGCTCCGCGATGGCGTTAGTGTGATTTTCCTAAAAATACACTCCCGGGTAGTCGTTCCCGTCATTTCAACGAGGGATGCGGTAAAAATAAAAATGAGGGGTGCAACACGAGGACTTCCCAGGAGGTCACCCATCCTAGTACTACTCTCGCCCAAGCACGCTTAACTGCGGAGTTCTGATGGGATCCGGTGCATTAGTGCTGGTATGATCGCACCCATCAAACTACCGCGAACAACTAACATAATCCTAGTAGGACCTAGTCGTTCCCTACTGATCCCTCGCGAACCGACGATCCGATCGAAACCCATTGCTCCGCGATGGGGTTAGTGTGATTTTCCTAAAAATACACTCCCGGGTAGTCGTTCCCGTCATTTCAACGAGGGATGCGGTAAAAATAAAAATGAGGGGTGCAACACGAGGACTTCCCAGGAGGTCACCCATCCTAGTACTACTCTCGCCCAAGCACGCTTAACTGCGGAGTTCTGATGGGATCCGGTGCATTAGTGCTGGTATGATCGCACCCATCAAACTACTCGCGAACAACTAACATAATCCTAGTAGGACCTAGTCGTTCCCTACTGATCCCTCGCGAACCGACGATCCGATCGAAACCCATTGCTCCGCGATGGGTTAGTGTGATTTTCCTAAAAATACACTCCCGGGTAGTCGTTCCCGTCATTTCAACGAGGGATGCGGTAAAAATAAAAATGAGGGGTGCAACACGAGGACTTCCCAGGAGGTCACCCATCCTAGTACTACTCTCGCCCAAGCACGCTTAACTGCGGAGTTCTGATGGGATCCGGTGCATTAGTGCTGGTATGATCGCACCCATCAAACTACTCGCGAACAACTAACATAATCCTAGTAGGACCTAGTCGTTCCCTACTGATCCCTCGCGAACCGACGATCCGATCGAAACCCATTGCTCCGCGATGGGGTTAGTGTGATTTTCCTAAAAATACACTCCCGGGTAGTCGTTCCCGTCATTTCAACGAGGGATGCGGTAAAAATAAAAATGAGGGGTGCAACACGAGGACTTCCCAGGAGGTCACCCATCCTAGTACTACTCTCGCCCAAGCACGCTTAACTGCGGAGTTCTGATGGGATCCGGTGCATTAGTGCTGGTATGATCGCACCCATCAAACTACTCGCGAACAACTAACATAATCCTAGTAGGACCTAGTCGTTCCCTACTGATCCCTCGCGAACCGACGATCCGATCGAAACCCATTGCTCCGCGATGGGTTAGTGTGATTTTCCTAAAAATACACTCCCGGGTAGTCGTTCCCGTCATTTCAACGAGGGATGCGGTAAAAATAAAAATGAGGGGTGCAACACGAGGACTTCCCAGGAGGTCACCCATCCTAGTACTACTCTCGCCCAAGCACGCTTAACTGCGGAGTTCTGATGGGATCCGGTCATTAGTGCTGGTATGATCGCACCCATCAAACTACTCGCGAACAACTAACATAATCCTAGTAGGACCTAGTCGTTCCCTACTGATCCCTCGCGAACCGACGATCCGATCGAAACCCATTGCTCCGCAATGGGGTTAGTGTGATTTTCCTAAAAATACACTCCCGGGTAGTCGTTCCCGTCATTTCAACGAGGGATGCGGTAAAAATAAAAATGAGGGGTGCAACACGAGGACTTCCCAGGAGGTCACCCATCCTAGTACTACTCTCGCCCAAGCACGCTTAACTGCGGAGTTCTGATGGGATCCGGTGCATTAGTGCTGGTATGATCGCACCCATCAAACTACCGCGAACAACTAACATAATCCTAGTAGGACCTAGTCGTTCCCTACTGATCCCTCGCGAACCGACGATCCGATCGAAACCCATTGCTCCGCGATGGGTTAGTGTGATTTTCCTAAAAATACACTCCCGGGTAGTCGTTCCCGTCATTTCAACGAGGGATGCGGTAAAAATAAAAATGAGGGGTGCAACACGAGGACTTCCCAGGAGGTCACCCATCCTAGTACTACTCTCGCCCAAGCACGCTTAACTGCGGAGTTCTGATGGGATCCGGTGCATTAGTGCTGGTATGATCGCACCCATCAAACTACCGCGAACAACTAACATAATCCTAGTAGGACCTAGTCGTTCCCTACTGATCCCTCGCGAACCGACGATCCGATCGAAACCCATTGCTCCGCGATGGGTTAGTGTGATTTTCCTAAAAATACACTCCCGGGTAGTCGTTCCCGTCATTTCAACGAGGGATGCGGTAAAAATAAAAATGAGGGGTGCAACACGAGGACTTCCCAGGAGGTCACCCATCCTAGTACTACTCTCGCCCAAGCACGCTTAACTGCGGAGTTCTGATGGGATCCGGTGCATTAGTGCTGGTATGATCGCACCCATCAAACTACTCGCGAACAACTAACATAATCCTAGTAGGACCTAGTCGTTCCCTACTGATCCCTCGCGAACCGACGATCCGATCGAAACCCATTGCTCCGCGATGGGTTAGTGTGATTTTCCTAAAAATACACTCCCGGGTAGTCGTTCCCGTCATTTCAACGAGGGATGCGGTAAAAATAAAAATGAGGGGTGCAACACGAGGACTTCCCAGGAGGTCACCCATCCTAGTACTACTCTCGCCCAAGCACGCTTAACTGCGGAGTTCTGATGGGATCCGGTGCATTAGTGCTGGTATGATCGCACCCATCAAACTACCGCGAACAACTAACATAATCCTAGTAGGACCTAGTCGTTCCCTACTGATCCCTCGCGAACCGACGATCCGATCGAAACCCATTGCTCCGCGATGGCGTTAGTGTGATTTTCCTAAAAATACACTCCCGGGTAGTCGTTCCCGTCATTTCAACGAGGGATGCGGTAAAAATAAAAATGAGGGGTGCAACACGAGGACTTCCCAGGAGGTCACCCATCCTAGTACTACTCTCGCCCAAGCACGCTTAACTGCGGAGTTCTGATGGGATCCGGTGCATTAGTGCTGGTATGATCGCACCCATCAAACTACTCGCGAACAACTAACATAATCCTAGTAGGACCTAGTCGTTCCCTACTGATCCCTCGCGAACCGACGATCCGATCGAAACCCATGCTCCGCGATGGGTTAGTGTGATTTTCCTAAAAATACACTCCCGGGTAGTCGTTCCCGTCATTTCAACGAGGGATGCGGTAAAAATAAAAATGAGGGGTGCAACACGAGGACTTCCCAGGAGGTCACCCATCCTAGTACTACTCTCGCCCAAGCACGCTTAACTGCGGAGTTCTGATGGGATCCGGTGCATTAGTGCTGGTATGATCGCACCCATCAAACTACCGCGAACAACTAACATAATCCTAGTAGGACCTAGTCGTTCCCTACTGATCCCTCGCGAACCGACGATCCGATCGAAACCCATTGCTCCGCGATGGGTTAGTGTGATTTTCCTAAAAATACACTCCCGGGTAGTCGTTCCCGTCATTTCAACGAGGGATGCGGTAAAAATAAAAATGAGGGGTGCAACACGAGGACTTCCCAGGAGGTCACCCATCCTAGTACTACTCTCGCCCAAGCACGCTTAACTGCGGAGTTCTGATGGGATCCGGTGCATTAGTGCTGGTATGATCGCACCCATCAAACTACTCGCGAACAACTAACATAATCCTAGTAGGACCTAGTCGTTCCCTACTGATCCCTCGCGAACCGACGATCCGATCGAAACCCATTGCTCCGCGATGGGGTTAGTGTGATTTTCCTAAAAATACACTCCCGGGTAGTCGTTCCCGTCATTTCAACGAGGGATGCGGTAAAAATAAAAATGAGGGGTGCAACACGAGGACTTCCCAGGAGGTCACCCATCCTAGTACTACTCTCGCCCAAGCACGCTTAACTGCGGAGTTCTGATGGGATCCGGTGCATTAGTGCTGGTATGATCGCACCCATCAAACTACCGCGAACAACTAACATAATCCTAGTAGGACCTAGTCGTTCCCTACTGATCCCTCGCGAACCGACGATCCGATCGAAACCCATTGCTCCGCGATGGGTTAGTGTGATTTTCCTAAAAATACACTCCCGGGTAGTCGTTCCCGTCATTTCAACGAGGGATGCGGTAAAAATAAAAATGAGGGGTGCAACACGAGGACTTCCCAGGAGGTCACCCATCCTAGTACTACTCTCGCCCAAGCACGCTTAACTGCGGAGTTCTGATGGGATCCGGTGCATTAGTGCTGGTATGATCGCACCCATCAAACTACTCGCGAACAACTAACATAATCCTAGTAGGACCTAGTCGTTCCCTACTGATCCCTCGCGAACCGACGATCCGATCGAAACCCATTGCTCCGCGATGGCGTTAGTGTGATTTTCCTAAAAATACACTCCCGGGTAGTCGTTCCCGTCATTTCAACGAGGGATGCGGTAAAAATAAAAATGAGGGGTGCAACACGAGGACTTCCCAGGAGGTCACCCATCCTAGTACTACTCTCGCCCAAGCACGCTTAACTGCGGAGTTCTGATGGGATCCGGTGCATTAGTGCTGGTATGATCGCACCCATCAAACTACCGCGAACAACTAACATAATCCTAGTAGGACCTAGTCGTTCCCTACTGATCCCTCGCGAACCGACGATCCGATCGAAACCCATTGCTCCGCGATGGGTTAGTGTGATTTTCCTAAAAATACACTCCCGGGTAGTCGTTCCCGTCATTTCAACGAGGGATGCGGTAAAAATAAAAATGAGGGGTGCAACACGAGGACTTCCCAGGAGGTCACCCATCCTAGTACTACTCTCGCCCAAGCACGCTTAACTGCGGAGTTCTGATGGGATCCGGTGCATTAGTGCTGGTATGATCGCACCCATCAAACTACTCGCGAACAACTAACATAATCCTAGTAGGACCTAGTCGTTCCCTACTGATCCCTCGCGAACCGACGATCCGATCGAAACCCATTGCTCCGCGATGGGTTAGTGTGATTTTCCTAAAAATACACTCCCGGGTAGTCGTTCCCGTCATTTCAACGAGGGATGCGGTAAAAATAAAAATGAGGGGTGCAACACGAGGACTTCCCAGGAGGTCACCCATCCTAGTACTACTCTCGCCCAAGCACGCTTAACTGCGGAGTTCTGATGGGATCCGGTGCATTAGTGCTGGTATGATCGCACCCATCAAACTACCGCGAACAACTAACATAATCCTAGTAGGACCTAGTCGTTCCCTACTGATCCCTCGCGAACCGACGATCCGATCGAAACCCATTGCTCCGCGATGGGTTAGTGTGATTTTCCTAAAAATACACTCCCGGGTAGTCGTTCCCGTCATTTCAACGAGGGATGCGGTAAAAATAAAAATGAGGGGTGCAACACGAGGACTTCCCAGGAGGTCACCCATCCTAGTACTACTCTCGCCCAAGCACGCTTAACTGCGGAGTTCTGATGGGATCCGGTGCATTAGTGCTGGTATGATCGCACCCATCAAACTACTCGCGAACAACTAACATAATCCTAGTAGGACCTAGTCGTTCCCTACTGATCCCTCGCGAACCGACGATCCGATCGAAACCCATTGCTCCGCGATGGCGTTAGTGTGATTTTCCTAAAAATACACTCCCGGGTAGTCGTTCCCGTCATTTCAACGAGGGATGCGGTAAAAATAAAAATGAGGGGTGCAACACGAGGACTTCCCAGGAGGTCACCCATCCTAGTACTACTCTCGCCCAAGCACGCTTAACTGCGGAGTTCTGATGGGATCCGGTGCATTAGTGCTGGTATGATCGCACCCATCAAACTACTCGCGAACAACTAACATAATCCTAGTAGGACCTAGTCGTTCCCTACTGATCCCTCGCGAACCGACGATCCGATCGAAACCCATTGCTCCGCGATGGGTTAGTGTGATTTTCCTAAAAATACACTCCCGGGTAGTCGTTCCCGTCATTTCAACGAGGGATGCGGTAAAAATAAAAATGAGGGGTGCAACACGAGGACTTCCCAGGAGGTCACCCATCCTAGTACTACTCTCGCCCAAGCACGCTTAACTGCGGAGTTCTGATGGGATCCGGTGCATTAGTGCTGGTATGATCGCACCCATCAAACTACCGCGAACAACTAACATAATCCTAGTAGGACCTAGTCGTTCCCTACTGATCCCTCGCGAACCGACGATCCGATCGAAACCCATTGCTCCGCGATGGGTTAGTGTGATTTTCCTAAAAATACACTCCCGGGTAGTCGTTCCCGTCATTTCAACGAGGGATGCGGTAAAAATAAAAATGAGGGGTGCAACACGAGGACTTCCCAGGAGGTCACCCATCCTAGTACTACTCTCGCCCAAGCACGCTTAACTGCGGAGTTCTGATGGGATCCGGTGCATTAGTGCTGGTATGATCGCACCCATCAAACTACTCGCGAACAACTAACATAATCCTAGTAGGACCTAGTCGTTCCCTACTGATCCCTCGCGAACCGACGATCCGATCGAAACCCATTGCTCCGCGATGGGTTAGTGTGATTTTCCTAAAAATACACTCCCGGGTAGTCGTTCCCGTCATTTCAACGAGGGATGCGGTAAAAATAAAAATGAGGGGTGCAACACGAGGACTTCCCAGGAGGTCACCCATCCTAGTACTACTCTCGCCCAAGCACGCTTAACTGCGGAGTTCTGATGGGATCCGGTGCATTAGTGCTGGTATGATCGCACCCATCAAACTACCGCGAACAACTAACATAATCCTAGTAGGACCTAGTCGTTCCCTACTGATCCCTCGCGAACCGACGATCCGATCGAAACCCATTGCTCCGCGATGGGTTAGTGTGATTTTCCTAAAAATACACTCCCGGGTAGTCGTTCCCGTCATTTCAACGAGGATGCGGTAAAAATAAAAATGAGGGGTGCAACACGAGGACTTCCCAGGAGGTCACCCATCCTAGTACTACTCTCGCCCAAGCACGCTTAACTGCGGAGTTCTGATGGGATCCGTGCATTAGTGCTGGTATGATCGCACCCATCAAACTACCGCGAACAACTAACATAATCCTAGTAGGACCTAGTCGTTCCCTACTGATCCCTCGCGAACCGACGATCCGATCGAAACCCATTGCTCCGCGATGGGTTAGTGTGATTTTCCTAAAAATACACTCCCGGGTAGTCGTTCCGGTCATTTCAACGAGGGATGCGGTAAAAATAAAAATGAGGGGTGCAACACGAGGACTTCCCAGGAGGTCACCCATCCTAGTACTACTCTCGCCCAAGCACGCTTAACTGCGGAGTTCTGATGGGATCCGGTGCATTAGTGCTGGTATGATCGCACCCATCAAACTACTCGCGAACAACTAACATAATCCTAGTAGGACCTAGTCGTTCCCTACTGATCCCTCGCGAACCGACGATCCGATCGAAACCCATTGCTCCGCGATGGGGTTAGTGTGATTTTCCTAAAAATACACTCCCGGGTAGTCGTTCCCGTCATTTCAACGAGGGATGCGGTAAAAATAAAAATGAGGGGTGCAACACGAGGACTTCCCAGGAGGTCACCCATCCTAGTACTACTCTCGCCCAAGCACGCTTAACTGCGGAGTTCTGATGGGATCCGGTGCATTAGTGCTGGTATGATCGCACCCATCAAACTACTCGCGAACAACTAACATAATCCTAGTAGGACCTAGTCGTTCCCTACTGATCCCTCGCGAACCGACGATCCGATCGAAACCCATTGCTCCGCGATGGCGTTAGTGTGATTTTCCTAAAAATACACTCCCGGGTAGTCGTTCCCGTCATTTCAACGAGGGATGCGGTAAAAATAAAAATGAGGGGTGCAACACGAGGACTTCCCAGGAGGTCACCCATCCTAGTACTACTCTCGCCCAAGCACGCTTAACTGCGGAGTTCTGATGGGATCCGGTCATTAGTGCTGGTATGATCGCACCCATCAAACTACCGCGAACAACTAACATAATCCTAGTAGGACCTAGTCGTTCCCTACTGATCCCTCGCGAACCGACGATCCGATCGAAACCCATTGCTCCGCATGGGGTTAGTGTGATTTTCCTAAAAATACACTCCCGGGTAGTCGTTCCCGTCATTTCAACGAGGGATGCGGTAAAAATAAAAATGAGGGGTGCAACACGAGGACTTCCCAGGAGGTCACCCATCCTAGTACTACTCTCGCCCAAGCACGCTTAACTGCGGAGTTCTGATGGGATCCGGTGCATTAGTGCTGGTATGATCGCACCCATCAAACTACCGCGAACAACTAACATAATCCTAGTAGGACCTAGTCGTTCCCTACTGATCCCTCGCGAACCGACGATCCGATCGAAACCCATTGCTCCGCGATGGGTTAGTGTGATTTTCCTAAAAATACACTCCCGGGTAGTCGTTCCCGTCATTTCAACGAGGGATGCGGTAAAAATAAAAATGAGGGGTGCAACACGAGGACTTCCCAGGAGGTCACCCATCCTAGTACTACTCTCGCCCAAGCACGCTTAACTGCGGAGTTCTGATGGGATCCGGTGCATTAGTGCTGGTATGATCGCACCCATCAAACTACTCGCGAACAACTAACATAATCCTAGTAGGACCTAGTCGTTCCCTACTGATCCCTCGCGAACCGACGATCCGATCGAAACCCATGCTCCGCGATGGGTTAGTGTGATTTTCCTAAAAATACACTCCCGGGTAGTCGTTCCCGTCATTTCAACGAGGGATGCGGTAAAAATAAAAATGAGGGGTGCAACACGAGGACTTCCCAGGAGGTCACCCATCCTAGTACTACTCTCGCCCAAGCACGCTTAACTGCGGAGTTCTGATGGGATCCGGTGCATTAGTGCTGGTATGATCGCACCCATCAAACTACTCGCGAACAACTAACATAATCCTAGTAGGACCTAGTCGTTCCCTACTGATCCCTCGCGAACCGACGATCCGATCGAAACCCATTGCTCCGCGATGGGTTAGTGTGATTTTCCTAAAAATACACTCCCGGGTAGTCGTTCCCGTCATTTCAACGAGGGATGCGGTAAAAATAAAAATGAGGGGTGCAACACGAGGACTTCCCAGGAGGTCACCCATCCTAGTACTACTCTCGCCCAAGCACGCTTAACTGCGGAGTTCTGATGGGATCCGGTGCATTAGTGCTGGTATGATCGCACCCATCAAACTACCCGCGAACAACTAACATAATCCTAGTAGGACCTAGTCGTTCCCTACTGATCCCTCGCGAACCGACGATCCGATCGAAACCCATTGCTCCGCGATGGGTTAGTGTGATTTTCCTAAAAATACACTCCCGGGTAGTCGTTCCCGTCATTTCAACGAGGGATGCGGTAAAAATAAAAATGAGGGGTGCAACACGAGGACTTCCCAGGAGGTCACCCATCCTAGTACTACTCTCGCCCAAGCACGCTTAACTGCGGAGTTCTGATGGGATCCGGTGCATTAGTGCTGGTATGATCGCACCCATCAAACTACCGCGAACAACTAACATAATCCTAGTAGGACCTAGTCGTTCCCTACTGATCCCTCGCGAACCGACGATCCGATCGAAACCCATTGCTCCGCGATGGGTTAGTGTGATTTTCCTAAAAATACACTCCCGGGTAGTCGTTCCGGTCATTTCAACGAGGGATGCGGTAAAAATAAAAATGAGGGGTGCAACACGAGGACTTCCCAGGAGGTCACCCATCCTAGTACTACTCTCGCCCAAGCACGCTTAACTGCGGAGTTCTGATGGGATCCGGTGCATTAGTGCTGGTATGATCGCACCCATCAAACTACCCGCGAACAACTAACATAATCCTAGTAGGACCTAGTCGTTCCCTACTGATCCCTCGCGAACCGACGATCCGATCGAAACCCATTGCTCCGCGATGGGTTAGTGTGATTTTCCTAAAAATACACTCCCGGGTAGTCGTTCCCGTCATTTCAACGAGGGATGCGGTAAAAATAAAAATGAGGGGTGCAACACGAGGACTTCCCAGGAGGTCACCCATCCTAGTACTACTCTCGCCCAAGCACGCTTAACTGCGGAGTTCTGATGGGATCCGGTGCATTAGTGCTGGTATGATCGCACCCATCAAACTACTCGCGAACAACTAACATAATCCTAGTAGGACCTAGTCGTTCCCTACTGATCCCTCGCGAACCGACGATCCGATCGAAACCCATTGCTCCGCGATGGGTTAGTGTGATTTTCCTAAAAATACACTCCCGGGTAGTCGTTCCCGTCATTTCAACGAGGGATGCGGTAAAAATAAAAATGAGGGGTGCAACACGAGGACTTCCCAGGAGGTCACCCATCCTAGTACTACTCTCGCCCAAGCACGCTTAACTGCGGAGTTCTGATGGGATCCGGTGCATTAGTGCTGGTATGATCGCACCCATCAAACTACCGCGAACAACTAACATAATCCTAGTAGGACCTAGTCGTTCCCTACTGATCCCTCGCGAACCGACGATCCGATCGAAACCCATTGCTCCGCGATGGGTTAGTGTGATTTTCCTAAAAATACACTCCCGGGTAGTCGTTCCCGTCATTTCAACGAGGGATGCGGTAAAAATAAAAATGAGGGGTGCAACACGAGGACTTCCCAGGAGGTCACCCATCCTAGTACTACTCTCGCCCAAGCACGCTTAACTGCGGAGTTCTGATGGGATCCGGTGCATTAGTGCTGGTATGATCGCACCCATCAAACTACCGCGAACAACTAACATAATCCTAGTAGGACCTAGTCGTTCCCTACTGATCCCTCGCGAACCGACGATCCGATCGAAACCCATTGCTCCGCGATGGGTTAGTGTGATTTTCCTAAAAATACACTCCCGGGTAGTCGTTCCCGTCATTTCAACGAGGGATGCGGTAAAAATAAAAATGAGGGGTGCAACACGAGGACTTCCCAGGAGGTCACCCATCCTAGTACTACTCTCGCCCAAGCACGCTTAACTGCGGAGTTCTGATGGGATCCGGTGCATTAGTGCTGGTATGATCGCACCCATCAAACTACCGCGAACAACTAACATAATCCTAGTAGGACCTAGTCGTTCCCTACTGATCCCTCGCGAACCGACGATCCGATCGAAACCCATTGCTCCGCGATGGGTTAGTGTGATTTTCCTAAAAATACACTCCCGGGTAGTCGTTCCCGTCATTTCAACGAGGGATGCGGTAAAAATAAAAATGAGGGGTGCAACACGAGGACTTCCCAGGAGGTCACCCATCCTAGTACTACTCTCGCCCAAGCACGCTTAACTGCGGAGTTCTGATGGGATCCGGTGCATTAGTGCTGGTATGATCGCACCCATCAAACTACCGCGAACAACTAACATAATCCTAGTAGGACCTAGTCGTTCCCTACTGATCCCTCGCGAACCGACGATCCGATCGAAACCCATTGCTCCGCGATGGCGTTAGTGTGATTTTCCTAAAAATACACTCCCGGGTAGTCGTTCCCGGTCATTTCAACGAGGGATGCGGTAAAAATAAAAATGAGGGGTGCAACACGAGGACTTCCCAGGAGGTCACCCATCCTAGTACTACTCTCGCCCAAGCACGCTTAACTGCGGAGTTCTGATGGGATCCGGTGCATTAGTGCTGGTATGATCGCACCCATCAAACTACCGCGAACAACTAACATAATCCTAGTAGGACCTAGTCGTTCCCTACTGATCCCTCGCGAACCGACGATCCGATCGAAACCCATTGCTCCGCGATGGGTTAGTGTGATTTTCCTAAAAATACACTCCCGGGTAGTCGTTCCCGTCATTTCAACGAGGGATGCGGTAAAAATAAAAATGAGGGGTGCAACACGAGGACTTCCCAGGAGGTCACCCATCCTAGTACTACTCTCGCCCAAGCACGCTTAACTGCGGAGTTCTGATGGGATCCGGTCATTAGTGCTGGTATGATCGCACCCATCAAACTACCGCGAACAACTAACATAATCCTAGTAGGACCTAGTCGTTCCCTACTGATCCCTCGCGAACCGACGATCCGATCGAAACCCATTGCTCCGCGATGGGTTAGTGTGATTTTCCTAAAAATACACTCCCGGGTAGTCGTTCCCGTCATTTCAACGAGGGATGCGGTAAAAATAAAAATGAGGGGTGCAACACGAGGACTTCCCAGGAGGTCACCCATCCTAGTACTACTCTCGCCCAAGCACGCTTAACTGCGGAGTTCTGATGGGATCCGGTCATTAGTGCTGGTATGATCGCACCCATCAAACTACTCGCGAACAACTAACATAATCCTAGTAGGACCTAGTCGTTCCCTACTGATCCCTCGCGAACCGACGATCCGATCGAAACCCATTGCTCCGCATGGGGTTAGTGTGATTTTCCTAAAAATACACTCCCGGGTAGTCGTTCCCGTCATTTCAACGAGGGATGCGGTAAAAATAAAAATGAGGGGTGCAACACGAGGACTTCCCAGGAGGTCACCCATCCTAGTACTACTCTCGCCCAAGCACGCTTAACTGCGGAGTTCTGATGGGATCCGGTGCATTAGTGCTGGTATGATCGCACCCATCAAACTACCCGCGAACAACTAACATAATCCTAGTAGGACCTAGTCGTTCCCTACTGATCCCTCGTGAACCGACGATCCGATCGAAACCCTTGCTCCGCGATGGGGTTAGTGTGATTTTCCTAAAAATACACTCCCGGGTAGTCGTTCCCGTCATTTCAACGAGGGATGCGGTAAAAATAAAAATGAGGGGTGCAACACGAGGACTTCCCAGGAGGTCACCCATCCTAGTACTACTCTCGCCCAAGCACGCTTAACTGCGGAGTTCTGATGGGATCCGGTGCATTAGTGCTGGTATGATCGCACCCATCAAACTACTCGCGAACAACTAACATAATCCTAGTAGGACCTAGTCGTTCCCTACTGATCCCTCGCGAACCGACGATCCGATCGAAACCCATTGCTCCGCGATGGGGTTAGTGTGATTTCCTAAAAATACACTCCCGGGTAGTCGTTCCCGTCATTTCAACGAGGGATGCGGTAAAAATAAAAATGAGGGGTGCAACACGAGGACTTCCCAGGAGGTCACCCATCCTAGTACTACTCTCGCCCAAGCACGCTTAACTGCGGAGTTCTGATGGGATCCGGTGCATTAGTGCTGGTATGATCGCACCCATCAAACTACTCGCGAACAACTAACATAATCCTAGTAGGACCTAGTCGTTCCCTACTGATCCCTCGCGAACCGACGATCCGATCGAAACCCATTGCTCCGCGATGGGTTAGTGTGATTTTCCTAAAAATACACTCCCGGGTAGTCGTTCCCGTCATTTCAACGAGGGATGCGGTAAAAATAAAAATGAGGGGTGCAACACGAGGACTTCCCAGGAGGTCACCCATCCTAGTACTACTCTCGCCCAAGCACGCTTAACTGCGGAGTTCTGATGGGATCCGGTGCATTAGTGCTGGTATGATCGCACCCATCAAACTCCCGCGAACAACTAACATAATCCTAGTAGGACCTAGTCGTTCCCTACTGATCCCTCGCGAACCGACGATCCGATCGAAACCCATTGCTCCGCGATGGCGTTAGTGTGATTTTCCTAAAAATACACTCCCGGGTAGTCGTTCCCGTCATTTCAACGAGGGATGCGGTAAAAATAAAAATGAGGGGTGCAACACGAGGACTTCCCAGGAGGTCACCCATCCTAGTACTACTCTCGCCCAAGCACGCTTAACTGCGGAGTTCTGATGGGATCCCGTGCATTAGTGCTGGTATGATCGCACCCATCAAATTACCCGGAACATCCAACATAATCCTAGTAGGACCTAGTCGTGCCCTACCGATCCCTTGCGAACTGACGATCCGATCAAAACCCACAGCTCCGCGATGGGGTTACTGTGATTTTCCTAAAAATAAACTCCCGGGTAGTCGTTCCGGTCATTTCAACGAGGGATGCGGTAAAAATAAAAATGAGGGGTGCAACACGAGGACTTCCCAGGAGGTCACCCATCCTAGTACTACTCTCGCCCAAGCACGCTTAACTGCGGAGTTCTGATGGGATCCGGTGCATTAGTGCTGGTATGATCGCACCCATCAAACTACCCGCGAACAACTAACATAATCCTAGTAGGCCTAGTCGTTCCCTACGATCCCTCTGAACCGACGATCCGATCGAAACCCTGCTCCGCGATGGGGTTGCTGTGATTTTCCTAAAAATACACTCCCGGGTAGTAGTTGGATTATGTTAGTTGTTCGCGGGTAACTTGATGGGTGCGAACATACCAGCACTATTGTACCGGATCCCATCAGAACTTTGCAGTTAAGCATGCTTGGGCAAGAGTAGTACTAGGATGGGCGACCTCCTTGGAAGTCCTCGTGTTGCTCCCCTCATTTTTATTTTTACTACATCTCTTGTTGAATTGACCGGAACGACACCCTGGGAGTGGATTTTTCGGAAAATCCCAAGAACCCCATCACAGAGCTATGGGTTTCGATCGGTTCACTAGGGATTGGTAGGGCACGACGAGGTCCTACTAGGATTATGGTAGTTGTTCGTGGGTAACTTGATGGGTGCGATCATACGAGCACTAATGCACCGGATCCCATTAGAACTCCGCAGCTAAGCGTGCTTGGGTGAGAGTAGTACTAGGATGGGTGACCCCCTGGGAAGTCCTCGTGTTGCAATGCTCATTTGATATTTTTACTGCATCTCTCGTTGAAATGACCGTAACGTCTACCCGGGAGTGTATTTTTAGGAAAATCACAGCAACCCCATCGCGGAGCTATGGGTTTCGATCGGATCGTCGGTTTGCAAGGGATCGGTTGGGCACGACTAGATCCTACTAGGATAATGGTAGTTGTTCGCGGGTAACTTGATGGGTGCGATCATACCAGCACTAATGCACCGGATCCCATCAGAACTCCGCAGTTAAATGCGCTTGGGCGAGAGTAGTACTAGGAGGGGTGACCTCCTGGGAAGTCCCCATGTTGTACCCCTCATTTTTATTTGTACCGCATCTCTCGTTGAATTGACCGGAACGACCACCGGGAGTGGATTTTTAGGAAAATCACACCAACCCCATCTCAGAGCTATGGGTTTTGATCGGGTCGCAAGGGATCGGTAGGGCACGACTAGGTCCTAGTCGAATTATGTTAGTTGTTCGCGGGAAACTTGATGGGTGCGATCATACCAGCACTAATGCACCGGATCCCGTCAAAACTCCGCTGTTAAATGCGCTTGGGCGAGAGTAGTACTAGGATGGGCGACCTCCTGGGAAGTCCTCGTGTTGCACCCCTCGTTTTTATTTCTACTGCATCTCTCGTTGAAATGACCGGAACGACTACCCGCGAGTGTATTTTTAGGAAAATCACAGCAACCCCATCGCGGAGCGATGGGTTTCGATCGGATCGTCAGTTCGGAAGGGATCGGTAGGGAACGACTAGGTCCTACTAGGATTATGTTAGTTGTTCGCGGGTAACTTGATGGGTGCGATCATACCAGCGCTAATGCACTGGATCCCATCAGAACTCGGCAATTAAGCATGCTTGGGCAAGAGTAGTACTAGGATGGGCAACCTCCTGGGAAGTCCTCGTGTTGCTCCCCTCATTTTTATTTTTACTACATCTCTTGTTGAATTGACCGGAACGACACCCTGGGAGTGGATTTTTCGGAAAATCACACGAACCCCATCGCAGAGCTATGGGTTTCGATCGGTTCGCTAGGGATCGGTAGGGCACGACTAGGTCCTACAAGGATTATGTTAGTTGTTCGTGGGTAACTTAATGGGTGCGATCATACGAGCACTAATGCACCGGATCCCATTAGAACTCCGCAGTTAAGAGTGCTTGGGTGAGAGTAGTACTAGGATGGGTGACCCCCTGGGAAGTCCTCGTGTTGCAATGCCCATTTTATATTTTTACCGCATCTCTCGTTGAAATGACCGTAACGTCTACCCGGGAGCGTATTTTTAGGAAAATCACAGCAACCCCATCGCGGAGCTATGGGTTTCGATCGGATCGTCGGTTTGCAAGGGATCGGTAGGGTACGACTAGGTCCTACTAGGATTACGGTAGTTGTTCGCTGGTAACTTGATGGGTGCGATCATACCAGCACTAATGCACCGGATACCCTTAGAACTCCGCAGCTAAACGTGCTTGGGCGAGAGTAGTACTAGGATTGGAGACCTCCCGGGAAGTCCTCGTGTTGCACCCCTCATTTTTATTTTTACCGCATCTCTAGTTGAAATGACCAGAACGACTACCCGGGAGCGTATTTTTAGGAAAATCACAGCAACCCCATCGCGGTGCATTGGGTTTCGATCGGATCATCGGATTTGCAAGGGATCGGTCGGGCACGAATAGGTCCTACTTGGATTATGTTAGTTGTTCGCGGGTAAGTTGATGGGTGCGATCATACCAGCACTAATGCACCGGATCCCATCAGAACTCCGCAGTTAAATGCGCTTGGGCGAGAGTAGTACTTGGAGGGGTGACCTCCTGGGAAGTCCCCGTGTTGTACCCCTCATTTTTATTTGTACCGCATCTCTCGTTGAATTGACCGGAACGACCACCGGGAGTGGATTTTTAGGAAAATCACACCAACCCCATCTCAGAGCTATGGGTTTTGATCGGGTCGCAAGGGATCGGTTTGGCACGACTAGGTCCTAGTTGGATTATGTTAGTTGTTCGCGGGTAACTTGATGGGTGCGATCATACTAGCACTAAGGCACCGGATCCCATCAGAACTCCGCAGTTAACCGTGTTTGGGCGAGAGTAGTAATAGGATGGGTGACCTCCTGGGTAGTCCTCGTGTCGTACCCTTCATTTTTATTTTTACCGCATCTCTTGTTGAAATGTCCGGAACGACTACCTCCGAGTGTATTTTTAGGAAAACCACAGCAACCCCAACGCGGAGGAATGGGTTTCGGTCGGATCGTCGGTTTTGCAAGGGATCGGTAGGGCACGACTAGGTCTACTAGGATTACGTTAGTTGTTTGTGGGTAACTTGATGGGTGTGATCATTCCAGCACTAAGGCACCGGATCAAATCAGAACTCCGCAGTGAAACGCGCTTGGGAGAGAGTAGTACTAGGATGGGTGACCTCCTGGGAAGTCCTCGTGTTGCACCCCTCATTTTTATTTTTACCGCATCTCAAGTTGAAATGACCGGAACGACCACCGGGAGTGGGTTTTTAGGAAAATCTTACCAACCCCATCTCAGAGCTATGGGTCTCGATAGGGTCGCAAGGGATCGGTAGGGCACACTAGGTCCTAGTCGGATTATGTTAGTTGTTCGTGGGTAACTTGATGGGTGCGATCATACCAGCACTAATGCACCGGATGCCCTTAGAACTCCGCAGCTAAGCGTGCTTGGGCGAGAGTAGTACTAGGATGGGTGACCTCATGGGAAGTCCTCGTGTTGCACCCCTCATTTTTATTTTTACCGCATCTCAAGTTCAAATGACCAGAACGACTACCCGGGAGCGTATTTTTAGGAAAATCACAGCAACCCCATCGCGGTGCATTGGGTTTCAATCGGATCGTCGGATTTGCAAGGGATCGGTCGGGCACGTCTAGGTCCTACTAGGATTATGTTAGTTGTTCGCGGGTAACTTGATGGGTGCGATCATACCAGCACTAATGCACCGGATCCCATCAGAACTCCGCAGTTAAATGCGCTTGGGCGAGAGTAGTACTAGGAGGGGTGACCTCCTGGGAAGTCCTTGTGTTGTACCCCTCATTTTTATTTGTACCGCATCTCTAGTTGAAATGACCAGAACGACTACCCGGGAGCGTATTTTTAGGAAAATCACAGCAACCCCATCGCGGTGCATTGGGTTTCGATTGGATCGTCGGATTTGCAAGGGATCGGTCGGGCACGACTAGGTCCTACTTGGATTATGTTAGTTGTTCGCGGGTAACTTGATGGCTGCGATCATACCAGCACTAATGCACCGGATCCCATCAGAACTCCGCAGTTAAATGCGCTTGGGCGAGAGTAGTACTTGGAGGGGTGACCTCCTGGGAAGTCCCAGTGTTGTACCCCTCATTTTTATTTGTACCGCATCTCTAGTTGAATTGACCGGAACGACCACCGGGAGTGGATTTTGAGGAAAATCACACCAACCCCATCTCAGAGCTATGGGTTTTGATCGGGTCGCAAGGGATCGGTTGGGCACGACTAGGTCCTAGTCGGATTATGTTAGTTGTTCGCGGGTAACTTGATGGGTGCGATCATACTAGCACTAAGGCACCGGATCCCATCAGAACTCCCCAGTTAACCGTGTTTGGGCGAGAGTAGTAATAGGATGGGTGACCTCCTGGGAAGTCCTCGTGTCGCACCCTTCATTTTTATTTTTACCGCATCTGTTGTTGAAACGTCCGGAACGACTACCTGCGAGTGTATTTTTAGGAAAATCACAGCAACCCCATCGCGGAGGAATGGGTTTCGATCGGATCGTCGGTTTTGCAAGGGATCGTTAGGGCACGACTAGGTCTACTAGGATTACGTTAGTTGTTTGTAGGTAACTTGATGGGTGTGATCATTCCAGCACTAATGCACCGGATCACATCAGAACTCCGCAGTTAAACGCGCTTGGGAGAGAGTAGTACTAGGATGGGTGACCTCCTGGGAAGTCCCCGTGTTGGACCCCTCATTTTTATTTGTACCACATCTCTCGTTGAATTGACCGGAACGACCACCGGGAGTGGATTTTTAGGAAAATCTTACCAACCCCATCTCAGAGCTATGGGTCTCGATAGGGTCGCAAGGGATCGGTAGGGCACACTAGGTCCTAGTCGGATTATGTTAGTTGTTCGTGGGTAACTTGATGGGTGCGATCATACCAGCACTAATGCACCGGATGCCCTTAGAACTCCGCAGCTAAGCGTGCTTGGGCGAGAGTAGTACTAGGATGGGTGACCTCATGGGAAGTCCTCGTGTTGCACCCCTCATTTTTATTTTTACCGCATCTCAAGTTCAAATGACCAGAACGACTACCCGGGAGCGTATTTTTAGGAAAATCACAGCAACCCCATCGCGGTGCATTGGGTTTCAATCGGATCGTCGGATTTGCAAGGGATCGGTCGGGCACGTCTAGGTCCTACTAGGATTATGTTAGTTTTTCGCGGGTAACTTGATGGGTGCGATCATACCAGCACTAATGCACCGGATCCCATCAGAACTCTACAGTTAAGCATGCTTGGGCAAGAGTATTACTAGGATGGGCGACCTCTTGGGAAGTCCTCGTGTTACTCCCCTCATTTTTATTTTTACTACATCTCTTGTTGAATTGACCGGAACGACACCCTGGGAGTGGATTTTTCGGAAAATCACATGAACCCCAGCGCAGAGCCATGGGTTTCGATCGGTTCGCTAGGGATCGGTAGGGCACAACTAGGTCCTACTAGGATTATGTTAGTTGTTCATGGGTAACTTGATGAGTGCGATCATACGAGCACAAATGCACCGGATCCCATTAGAACTTCGCAGTTAAGCTTGCTTGGGTGAGAGTCGTATTAGGATGGGTGACACCCTGGGAAGTACACGTGTTGCAATGCTCATTTTATATTTTTACCGCATCTCTCGTTGAAATGACCGTAACGTCTACCCGGGAGTGTATTTTTAGGAAAATCACAGCAACCCCATCGCGGAGCTATGGGTTTCGATCGGATCGTTGGTTTGCAAGGGATCGGTAGGGCACGACTAGGTCCTACTAGGATTATGGTAGTTGTTCGCGGGTAACTTGAGGGGTGCGATCATACCAGCACTAATGCACCGGATCCCTTTAGAACTCCGCAGCTAAGCGTGCTTGGGCGAGAGTAGTACTAGGATGGGTGTCCTCCTGGGAAGTCCTCGTGTTGCACCCTTCATTTTTATTTTTACCGCATCTCTAGTTGAAATGACCAGAACGACTACCCGGGAGCGTATTTTTAGGAAAATCACAGCAACCCCGTTGCGGTGCAATGGGTTTCGATCGGATCGTCGAATTTGCAACGGATCGGTAGGGCACGACTAGGTCCTACTAGGATTATGTTAGTTGTTCGCGGGTAACTTGATGGGTGCGATCATACCAGTACTAATGCATCGGATCCCTTAGAAGCCCGCAGCTAAGCACGCTTGGGCGAGAGTAGTACTAGTATGGGTGACCTCCTGGGAAGTCCTCGTGTTGCACCCCTCATTTTTATTTTTACCGCATCTCTAGTTGAAATGACCAGAACGACTACCCGGGAGCGTGTTTTTAGGAAAATCACAGCAACCGCATTGCGGTGCATTGGGTTTCGATCGGATCGTCGGGTTTGCAAGGGATCGGTCGGGCACGACTAGGTCCTACTAGGATTATGTTAGTTGTTCGCGGGTAACTTAATGGGTGCGATCATACCAGCACTAATGCACCGGATCCCATCAGAACTCCGCAGTTAAATGCGCATGGGCGAGAGTAGTACTTGGAGGGGTGACCTCCTGGGATGTCCCCGTGTTGTTCCCCTCATTTTTATTTGTACCGCATCTCTCGTTGAATTGACCGGAACAACCACCGGGAGTGGATTTTTAGGAAAATCACACCAACCCCATCTCAGAGCTATGGGTTTTGATCGGTTGGGCACGACTAGGTCCTAGTCGGATTATGTTAGTTGTTCGCGGGTAACTTGATGGGTGCGATCATACTAGAACTAAGGCACCGGATCCCATCAGAACTCCGCAGTTAAGCGTGTTTGGGCGAGAGTAGTAATAGGATGGGTGACCTCTTGGGAAGTCCTCGTGTTGCACCCCTCATTTTTATTTTTACCGCATCTCTCGTTGAAATGACCGTAACGACTACCCGGGAGTGTATTTTTAGGAAAATCACACTAACGCCATCGCGGAGCAATGGGTTTCGATCGGATCGTCGGTTCGCGAGGGATCAGTAGGGAACGACTAGGTCCTACTAGGATTATGTTAGTTGTTCGCGAGTAGTTTGATGGGTGCGATCATACCAGCACTAATGCACCGGATCCCATCAGAACTCCGCAGTTAAGCGTGCTTGGGCGAGAGTAGTACTAGGATGGGTGACCTCCTGGGAAGTCCTCGTGTCGCACCCCTCATTTTTATTTTTACCGCATCTCTTGTTGAAATGTCCGGAACGACTACTTGCGAGTGTATTTTTAGGAAAATCACAGCAACCCCATCGCGGAGGAATGTGTTTCGGTCGGATCGTCGGTTTTACAAGGGATCGGTAGGGCACGACTAGGTCCTACTAGGATTACGTTAGTTGTTTGCGGGTAACTTGATGGGTGTGATAATTCCTGCACTAATGCACCGGATCCCATCAGAACACCGCAGATAAACGCGCTTGGGCGAGAGTAGTACTAGGATGGGTGACCTCCTGGGAAGTCCCCGTGTTACACCCCTCATTTTTATTTGTACCGCATCTCTCGTTGAATTGACCGGAACGACCACCGGGAGTGGAGACCGGAACGACCACCGGGAGTGGATTTTTAGGAAAATCTTACCAACCCCATCTCAGAGCTATGGATCTCGATAGGGTCGCAAGGGATCGGTAGGGCACGACTAGGTCCTAGTCGGATTATGTTAGTTGTTCGCGGGTAACTTGATGGGTGCGGTCATAACAGCACTAAGGCACCGGATCCCATCAGAACTCCGCAGTTAAGCGTGTTTGGGCGAGAGTAGTAATAGGATGGGTGACCTCTTGGGAAGTCCTCATGTTGCACCCCTCATTTTTATTTTTATCGCATCTCTCGTTGAAATGACCGTAACAACTACCCGGGAGTGTATGTTTAGGAAAATCACAGCAACCCCATCGCGGAGCAATGTGTTTCGCTCGGATCGTCGGTTCGCAAGGGATCGGTAGTGCACGACTAGGTCCTACTAGGATTATGTTAGTTGTTCGCGGGTAACATGATGGGTGCGATCATACCAGCACTAATGCACTGGATCCCATCAGAACTCTGCTGTTAAGCGTGCTTGGGTGGGAGTTGTACTAGGATGGGCGACCTCTTGGGAAGTGCTCGTGATGCACCACTCATTTTTATTTCCACTGCATCTCTAGTTGAAATGACCGGAACGACTACCCGCAAGTGTATTTTTAGGAAAATCACAGCAACCCCATCGCGGAGCAATGCGTTTCGATCGGATCGTTGGTTCGGAAGGGATCGGTATGGTGCGACTAGGTCCTACTTGGATTACGTCAGTTGTTCGCGGGAAATTTGATGGGTGCGATCATACCAGCACTAATGCACCAGATCCCATCAGAACTTCGCAGTTAAGCGTGCTTGCGCGAGAGTAGTACTAGGATGGTTGACCTCTTGGGAAGTCCTCATGTTGCACCCCTCATTTTTATTTTTACCGCATCTCTCGTTGAATTGACCGGAACGACCCCCTGGGAGTGGATTTTTAGGAAAATCACACCAACCCCATCGCAGAGCTATCGGTTTCCATCGGTTCGTAAGGGATCGGTAGGGCACGACTAGGTCCTACTAGGATTATGTTAGTTGTTCGCGGGTAACTTGATGGGTGCGATCATGCCAGCACTAATGCCCCGGATCCCATCAGAACTCCGCAATTAAATGCGCTTGGGCGAGAGTAGTACTTGGAGGGGTGACCTCCTGGGAAGTCCCCGTGTTGTACCCCTCATTTTTATTTGTACCGCATCTCTCGTTGAATTGACCGGAACGACCACCGGGAGTGGATTTTTAGGAAAATCATACCAACCCCATCTCAGGGCTATGGGTTTTGATCGGGTCGCAAGGGATCGGTAGGGCACGACTAGGTCCTAGTCGGATTATGTTAGTTGTTCGCGGGTAACTTGATGGGTGCGATCATACTAGCACTAAGGCACCGGATCCCATCTGACCTCTTGGGAAGTCCTCGTGTTGCACCCCACATTTTTATTTTTACCGCATCTCTCCTTGAAATGACCGTAACGACTACCCGGGAGTGTATTTTTAGGAAAATCATAGCAACCCCATCGCGGAGCAATGAGTTTCGCTCGGGTCGTAAGGGATTTGTAGTGCACGACTAGGTTCTACTAGGATTATGTTAGTTGTTCGCGGGTAACATGATGGGTGCGATCATACCAGCACTAATGCACCGGATCCCATCAGAACTCTGCTGTTAAGCGTGCTTGGGTGAGAGTTGTACTAGGATGGGCGACCTCCTAGGAAGTCCTCGTGTTGCAACATTCATTTTTATTTCTACTGCATCTCTCGTTGAAATGACCGGAACGACTACCCGCGAGTGTATTTTTAGGAAAATCACAGTAACCCCATCGTGGAGCAATGGGTTTGGATCGGATCGTCGGTTCGGAAGGGATCGGTAGGGCTCGACTAGGTCCTACTAGGATTATGTTAGTTGTTCGCAGGTAACTTGATGGGTGCGATCATACCAGCACTAATGCACCGGATCCCCTTAGAACTCCGCAACTAAGCGTGCTTGGGCGAGAGTGGTACTAGGGTGGGTGACCTCCTGGGAAGTCCTCGTGTTGCACCCCTCATTTTTATTTTTACCGTATCTCTAGTTGAAATGACCAGAACGACTACCCGGGAGCGTATTTTTAGGAAAATCACAGCAACCCCATCGCGGTGCATTGGGTTTCGATCAGATCGTCGGATTTGCAAGGGATCGGTACGGTGCGACTTGGTCCTACTAGGATTATGTTAGTTGTTCGCAGGTAACTTGATGGGTGCGATCATACCAGCACTAATGCACCGGATCCCATTAGAACTCTGCCGTTAAATGCGCTTGGGTGAGAGTTGTACTAGGATGGGTGACCTCCTGGGAAGTCCCCGTGTTGCACCCCTCGTTTTTATTTGTACCGCATCTCTCATTGAATTGACCGGAACGACCACCAAGAGTGGATTTTTAGGAAAATCATACCAACCCCATCTCAGAGCTATGGGTCTCGATAGGGTCGCAAGGGATCGGTAGGGCACACTAGGTCCTACTCGGATTATGTTAGTTGTTCGCGGGTAACTTGATGGGTGCGATCATACAAGCAGTAATGCACCGGATCCCATCAGAACTCTGTAGTTAAGCGTGCTTGGTTGAGAGTAGTACTAGGATGGGCGACCTCCTGGGAAGTCCTCGTGTTGCACCCCTCATTTTTATTTCTACTGCATCTCTCGTTGAAATGACCGGAACGACTACCCGCGAGTGTATTTTTAGGAAAATCACACCAACCCCATCGCGGAGCGATGGGTTTCGATCGGATCGTCGGTTCGGAATGGATCGGTAGGGAACGACTAGGTCCTACTAGGATTATGTTAGTTGTTCGCGGGTAACTTGATGGGTGCGATCATACCAGCACTAATGCACCAGATCCCATCAGGACTCTGCAGTTCAGCATGCTTGGGCAAGAGTAGTACTAGGATGGGCGACCTCCTGGGAAGTCCTCGTGTTGCTCCCCTCATTTTTATTTTTACTACATCTCTTGTTGAATTGACTGGAACGACACCCTGGGAGTTGATTTTTCGGAAAACCCCATCGCAGAGCTATGGATTTCGATCGGTTCGCTAGGGATCGGTAGGGCACGACTAGGTCCTAATAGGATTATGTTAGTTGTTCGTGGGTAAGTTAATGGGTGCGATCAGACGAGCACTAATGCACCGGATCCCATTAGAACTCCGAAGTTAAGCGTGCTTGGGTGAGAGTAGTACTAGGATGGGTGACCCCCTGGGAAGTCCTCGTGTTGCAATGCTCATTTTATCTTTTTACCGCATCTCTCGTTGAAGTGACCGTAACGTCTACCCGGGAGTGTATTTTTAGGAAAATCACAGCAACCCCATCTCGGAGCTATGGGTTTCGATCGGATCGTCGGTTTGCAAGGGATCGGTAGGGCACGACTAGGTCCAACTAGGATTATGGTAGTTGTTCGTGGGTAACTTGATGGGTGCGATCATACTAGCACTAAGGCACCGGATCCCATCAGAACTCCGCAGTTAAGCGTGTTTGGGCGAGAGTAGTAATAGGATGGGTGACCTCTTGGGAAGTCCTCGTGTTGCACCCCTCATTTTTATTTTTACCGCATCTCTCGTTGAAATGACCGTAATGACTACTCGAGAGTGTATTTTTAGGAAAATCACAGCAACCCCATCGCGGAGCAATGGGTTTCGCTCGGATCGTCAGTTTGGAAGGGATCGACAGGGAACGACTAGGTCCTACTAGGATTACGTTAGTTGTTTGCGGGTAACTTGATGGGTGCGATCATTCCAGCACTAATGCATCGGATCCCATCAGAACTCCGCAGTTAAATGCGCCTGGGCGAGAGTAGTGCTAGGATGGGTGACCTCCTGGGAAGTCCCCGTGTTGCACCCCTCATTTTTATTTGTACCGCATCTCTCGTTGAATTGACCAGAACGACCACCGGGAGTGGATTTTTAGGAAAATCATACCAACCCCATCTCAGGGCTATGGGTTTTGATCGGGTCGCAAGGGATCGGTAGGGCACGACTAGGTCCTAGTCGGATTATGTTAGTTGTTCGCGGGTAACTTGATGGGTGCGATCATACTAGCACTAAGGCACCGGATCCCATCTGACCTCTTGGGAAGTCCTCGTGTTGCACCCCACATTTTTATTTTTACCGCATCTCTCCTTGAAATGACCGTAACGACTACCCGGGAGTGTATTTTTAGGAAAATCATAGCAACCCCATCGCGGGGCAATGAGTTTCGCTCGGATCGTCGGTTCGCAAGGGATCGGTAGTGCACGACTAGGTTCTACTAGGATTATGTTAGTTGTTCGCGGGTAACATGATGGGTGCAATCATACCAGCACTAATGCACCGGATCTCATCAGAACTCTGCTGTTAAGCGTGCTTGGGTGAGAGTTGTACTAGGATGGGCGACCTCCTGGGAAGTCCTCGTGTTGCAACATTCATTTTTATTTCTACTGCATCTCTCGTTGAAATGACCGGAACGACTACCCGGGAGTGTATTTTTAGGAAAATCACAGCAACCCCATCGCAGAGCTATCGGTTTCCATCGGTTCGTAAGGGATCGGTAGGGCATGACTAGGTCCTACTAGGATTATGTTAGTTGTTCGGGGGTAACTTAATGGGTGCGATCATACCAGCACTAATGCAGCAGATCCCATCAGAACTTCGCAGGTAAGCGTGCTTGGGCGAGAGTAGTACGAGGATGGGTGACCTCCTGGGAAGTCCTCGTGTTGCACCCATCATTTTTATTTTTACCGCATCTCTCGTTGAATTGACCGGAACGACCCCCCGGGAGTGGATTTTTAGGAAAATCACACCAACCTCATCGCAGAGCTATCGGTTTCCATCGGTTCGTAAGGGATCGGTAGGGCACGACTACATCCTCGTGTTGCACCCATCATTTTTATTTTTACTGCATCTCTCGTTGAATTGACCGGAACGACCACCCGGGAGTGGATTTTTAGGAAGATCGCAGGAACCCCATCGCGGAGCTGTGGGTTTCCGATTGGATCATCGATTCGCAAGGGATCGGTAGGGCACGACTAGGTCCTCCTAGGATTATGTCAGTTGTTCGCGGGTAACTTGATGGGTGCGATCATACGAGCACTAATGCACCGGATCCCATCAGAACTTGGCAGTTAAGCGTGATTGGGCGAGAGTGGTACTAGGATGGGTGACCTCTTGGGAAGTCCTCGTGTTGCACCCCTCATTTTTATTTTTACCGCATCTCTCGTTGAATTGACCAGAACGATCCTCTGGGAGTGGATTTTTAGCAAAATCACCCCAACCCCATCGCAGAGCTATCGATTTCCATCGGTTCGTAAGGGATCGGTAGGGCACGACTAGGTCCTTGTGTTGCACCCATCATTTTTATTTTTACCGCATCTCTTGTTGAATTGACCGGAACGACCACCCGGGAGTGGATTTTTAAAAAGATCACAAGAACCCCATCGCGGAGCTATGGGTTTTCGATCGGATCATCGATTCGCAAGGGATCGGTAGGGCATGACTAGGTCCTCCTAGGATTATGTCAGTTGTTCGCGGGTAACTTGATGGGAGCGATCATACCAGCACTAATGCACCGGATCCCATCAGAAGTTCGCAGTTAAGCGTGATTGGGCGAGAGTACTACTGGGATGGGTGACCTCTTGGGAAGTCCTCGTGTTGCACCCCTCATTTTTATTTTTACCGCATCTCAGATTCAAATGACCGTAACGACAACCCGGGAGTGTATTTTTAGGAAAATCACAGATCCCCCATCGCGGAGCGACGGGTTTCGCTCGGATCGTCGCTTCGCAAGGGATCGGTAGGGCACGACTAGGTCCTACTAGGATTATGTTAGTTGTTCGCGGGAAACTTGATGGGTGGGATCATATCAGCACTAATGCACCGAATCCCATCAGAACTCTGCAGTTAAGCGTGCTTTGGCGAGAGTAGTAGGCTGGTTGACGTCCTGGGAAGTCCACGTGTTGCACCCCTCATTTTTATTTTTACCGCATCTCTGATTGAAATGACCGTGACGACTACACGGGAGTGTATTTTTAGGAAAATCACAGATCCCCCATCGCGGAGCAATGGGTTTCGCTCGGATCGTCGGTTCGCAAGGGATCGGTAGGGCACGACTAGGTCCTACTAGGATTATGTTAGTTGTTCGCGGGGTAACTTGATGGGTGCGATCATACCAGCACTAATGCACCGGATCCCATCAGTACTCTGCAGTTAAGCGTGCTTGGGAGTGAGTAGTACTAGGATGGTTCACCTCCTGGGAAGTCCTCATGTTGCTCCCCTCATTTTTATTTCTACTGGATCTCTCGTTGAAATGACCGGAACGACTACCAGCGAGTGGATTTTTCAGAAAATCATACCAACCCCATCTCAGAGCTATGGGTTTTGATCGGGTCGCAAGGGATCGGTAGGGCACGACTAGGTCCTAGTCGGATTATGTTAGTTGTTCGCGGGTAACTTGATGGGTGCGATCATACCAGCACTAAGGCACCGGATCCCATCAGAACTTCGCAGTTAAGCGTGTTTGGGCGAGAGTAGTAATAGGATGGGTGACCTCTTGGGAAGTCCTCATGTTGCACCCCTCATTTTTATTTTTACCGCATCTCTCGTTGAAATGACCGTAACGACTACCCGGGAGTGTATTTTTAGGAAAATCACAGCAACCCCATCGCGGAGCAATGAGTTTCGCTCGGATCGTCGGTTCGCAAGGGATCGGTAGTGCACGACTAGGATCTACTAGGATTAAGTTAGTTGTTCGCGGGTAACATGATGGGTGCGATCATACCAGCAATAATGCACCGGATCCCATCAGAACTCTGCTGTTAAGCGTGCTTGGGTGGGAGTTGTACTAGGATGGGCGACCTCCTGGGAAGTCCTCGTGTTGCACCACTCATTTTTATTTCTACTGCATCTCTCCTTGAAATGACCGGAACGACTACCCGCAAGTTTATTTTTAGGAAAATCACAGCAACCCCATCGCGGAGCTATGGGTTTCGATCGGATCGTTGGTTCGGAAGGGATCAGTAGGGCGCGACTAGGTCCTAGTAGGATTATGTTAGTTGTTCGCAGGTAACTTGATGGGTGCGATCATACCAGCACTAATGCACCGGATCCCATCAGCACTCCGTAGTTAAGCATGCTTGGGCGGGGGTAGTACTAGGATGGGTGACCCCCTGGGAAGTCCTCGTGTTGCACCCCTCATTTTTATTTTTACTGCATCTCTCGTGGAATTGAACGGAATGACACCCTGGGAGTGGATTTTTCGGAAAATCACACCAACCCCATCGCAGAGCTATGGGTTTCGATCGGTTCGCAAGGGATCGGTAGGGCACGAGTAGGGCCTCCTTGGATTATGTCAGTTGTTCGCGAGTAATTTGAAGGGTGCGATCATACCAGCACTAATGCACCAGATCCCATCAGAACTTCGCAGTTAAACGTGCTTGGGCGAGAGTAGTACTAGGATGGTTGACCTCTTTGGAAGTCCTCATGTTGCACCCCTCATTTTTATTTTTACCGCATCTCTCGTTGAATTGACCGATACAACCCCCCGGGAGTGGATTTTTAGGAAAATCACACCAACCCCATCGCAGAGCTATCGGTTTCCATCGGTTCGTAAGAGATCGGTAGGGCACGACTAGGTCCTCATGTTGCACCCATCATTTTTATTTTTACCGCATCTCTCGTTGAATTGACCGGAACGACCACCCGGGAGTGGATTTTTAGGAAGATCACAGGAACCCCATCGCGGAGATATGGGTTTTCGATCGGATCATCGGTTCGCAAGGGATCGGTAGGGCACGACTAGGTCCTCTTAGGATTATGTCCGTTGTTCGCGGGTAACTTGATGGGAGCGATCATACCAGCACTAATGCACCGGATCCCATCAGAAGTTCGCAGTTAAGCGTGATTGGGCGAGAGTAGTACTAGGTTGGGTGACCTCTTGGGAAGTCATCGTGTTGCACCCCTCATTTTTATTTTTACCGTATCTCTGATTGAAATGACTGTAACGACTACCCGGGAGTGTATTTTTAGGAAAATCACAGCAACCCCATCGCGGAGCTATGGGTTTCGCTCGGATCGTCGGTTCGCAAGCGATCGGTAGGGCACGACTAGGTCCTACTGGGATTATGTTAGTTGTTCGCGGGTAACTTGATGGGTGCGATCATACCAGCACTAATGCACCGGATCCCATCAGAACTCTGCAGTTAAGCGTGCTTGGGAGTGAGTAGTACTAGGATGGTTGACCTCCTGGGAAGTCCTCATGTTGCTCCCCTCATTTTTATTTCTACTGCATCTCTCGTTGAAATGACCGGAACGACTACCCGCGAGTGTATTTTTAGGAAAATCACAGCAACCCCATCGCGGAGCGATGGGTTTCGATCGGATCGTCAGTTTGGAAGGGATCGGTAGGGAACGACTAGGTCCTACTAGGATTATATTAGTTGTTCACGGGTAACTTGATGGGTCCGATCATACCAGCACTAATGCACCGGATCCCATCAGAACTCCACAGTTAAGCCTGCTTGGGCGAGAGTAGTACTAGGATGGGCGACCTCCTGTGAAGTCCTCGTGTCGGACCCCTTATTTTTATTTTTGCTGCATCTCTCGTTGAAATGACCAGAACAACTACCAGCGAGTGTATTTTTAGGAAAATCACAGCAACCCCATCGCGGAGCTATGGGTTTCGATCGGATCGTCGGTTCGGAAGGGATCGGTAGGGCACGACTAGGTCCAACTAGGATTCTGTTAGTTGTTCGTGCGTAACTTGATGGGTGCGATCAAACCAGCACTAATGCACCGGATCCCATTAGAACTCCACAGTTACGCCTGCTTGGGCGAGAGTAGTACTAGGATGGGCGACCTCCTGGGAAGTCCTCGTGTTGCACCCCTCATTTTTATTTTTACTTGATCTCTAGTTGAATTGACCGGAACGACACCCTGGGAGTGGATTTTTCAGAAAATCACTCCAACCCCATCGCAGAGCTATGGGTTTTGATCGGTTCGCTATGGATCGGTAGGGCATGACTAGGTCCTACTAGGATTATGTTAGTTGTTAGTGGGTAACTTGATGGGTGCGATCATATTAGCACTAATGCACCGGATCCCATCAGAACTCCGGAGTTAAGCATGCTTGGGTGAGAGTACTACTAGGATGGGTGACCTCCTGGGAAGTCCTCGTGTTGCACCCCTCATTTTTATTTTTACCGCATCTCTAGTTGAAATGACCAGAACGACTACCCGGGAGCGTATTTTTAGGAAAATCACAGCAACCCCATCGCGGAACAATGGGTTTCGATCGGATCGTCGGATTTGCTAGGGATCGGTTGGGCACGACTAGGTCCTACTAGGATTATGTTAGTTGTTCGCGGGTAACTTGATGGGTGCGATCATACCAGCACTAATGCACCCGATCCCATTAGAACTCCGCAGCTAAGCGTGCTTGGGGGAGAGTAGTACTAGGATGGGTGACCTCCTGGGAAGTCCTCGTGTTGCACCCCTCATTTTTATTTTTACCGCATCTCTGGTTGAAATGACCGTAACGACTACCCGGGAGTGTATTTTTTGGAAAATCATACCAACCCCATCTCAGAGCTATGGGTTTTGATCGGGTCGCAAGGGATCGGAAGGGCACGACTAGGTCTTAGTCGGATTATGTTAGTTGTTCGTGGGTAACTTGATGGGTGCGATCATACCAGCACTAATGCACCGGATCCCATCAGAACTCCGCAGTTAAGCGTGTTTGGGCGAGAGTAGTAATAGGATGGGTGACCTCTTGGGAAGTCCTCGTGTTGCACCCCTAATTTTTATTTTTACCGCATCTCTCCTTGAAATGACCGTAACGACTGCCCGGGAGTGTATTTTTAGGAAAATCACAGCAACCCCATCACGGAGCAATGAGTTTCGCTCGGATCGTCAGTTCGCAAGGGATCGCTCGTGCACGACTAGGTCCAACTAGGATCGTCGGTTCGTAAGGGATCGGTAGGGCACGACTAGGGCCTAGTAGGATTACGTTAGTTGTTCGCGGGTAACTTGATGGGTGCGATCATACCAGCACTAATGCACTAGATCCCATCAGCACTCCGCAGTTAAGCATGCTTGGGCGAGAGTAGTACTAGGATGGGTGACCTCCTGGGAAGTCCTCGTGTTGCACCCCTCATTTTTATTTTTACTGCATCTCTCGTGCAATTGACCGGAACGACACCCTGGGAGTGGATTTTTCGGCAAAGCACACCAACCCCATCGCAGAGCTATGGGTTTCGATCGGTTCGCTAGGGATCGGTAGGGCACGACTAGGTCCTACTAGGATTATGTTAGTTGTTTGTGGGCAACTTGATGGGTGCGATCATACTAGCACTAATGCACCGGATCCCATCAGAACTTCGCAGATAAGCGTGCTTGGGCGAGAGTAGTACTAGGATGGGTGACCTCCTGGGAAGTCCTCGTGTTGCACCCATCATTTTTATTTTTACCGCATCTCTCGTTGAATTGACCGGAACGACCACCCGGGAGTGGATTTTTAGGAAGATCACAGGAACCCCATCGCGGATCTATGGGTTTTCGATCGGATCATCGGTTCGCAAGGGATCGGTAGGGCACGACTAGGTCCTCCTAGGATTATGTCAGTTGTTCGCGGGTAACTTCATGGGTGCGATTGTCATAGCACTAATGCACCGGATCCCATCAAAACTTCGCAGTTAAGCATGCTTCGGTGAGAGTACTACTAGGATGGGTGACCTCTTGGGAAGTCCTCGTGTTGCACCCCTCATTTTTATTTTTACCGCATCTCTCGTTGAATTGACTGGAACGACCCCCCGGGAGTGGATTTTTAGGAAAATCACACCAACCCCATCGCAGAGCTATCGGTTTCCATCGGTTCGTAAGGGATCGGTAGGGCACGACTAGGTCCTACTAGGATTATGTTAGTTGTTCACAGGTAACTTGATGGGTGCGATCATACCAGCACTAATGCACCGGATCCCATTATAACTCCGTAGTTAAGCTTGCTTGGGCGAGAGTTGTACTAGGATGGGTGACCTCCTGGGAAGTCCTCGAGTCGCACCCCTCATTTTTATTTTTACCGCATCTCTCGTTGAAATGACCGGAACGACTACCTGCGAGTGTATTTTTAGGAAAATCATAGCAACCCCATCGCGGAGCTATGGGTTTCGATAGGATCGTCGGTTCGGAAGGGATCGGTCGGGCACGACTAGGTCCAACTAGGATTATGTTAGTTGTTCGCGGGTAACTTGATGGGTGCGATCATACCAGCACTTATGCACTGGATCCCATCCGAACTCCGCAGTTAAGCCTGCTTGGGCGAGAGTAGTACTAGGATGGGCGACCTCCTGGGAAGTCCTCGTGTTGCACCCCTCATTTTTATTTTTACTACATCTCTTGTTGAATTGACCGGAACGACACCCTGGGAGTGGATTTTTCGGAAAATCACACCAACGCCATCGCAGAGCTATGGGTTTCGATCGGTTCGCTAGGGATCGGTAGGGCACGACTTGGTCCTACTAGGATTATGTTAGTTGTTCGCGGGTAACTTGATGGGTGCGATCATACCAGCACTAATGCACCGGATCCCATCAGAACTCCGCAGTCAAGTGTACTTGGGTGAGAGTAGTACTAGGATGGGTGACCTCCTGGGAAGTCCTTGTGTTGCACCCCTCATTTTTATTTTTACTACATCTCTTGTTGAATTGACCGCGACGACCTCCCGGGAGTGGATTTTTAGGAAAATGACACCAACCCCATCGCGGAGCTATGGGTTTCGATCGGTTCGCAAGGGATCGGTAGGGCACGACTAGGTCCTATTAGGATTATGTTAGTTGTTCGCGGGTAACTTGATTGGTGCGATCATACAAGCACTAATGCACTGGATCCCATCAGAACTCCGCAGTCAATCGTGCATGGGCGAGAGTAGTACTAGGATGGGTGACCTCCTGGGAAGTCCTCGTGTTGCACCCCTCATTTTTATTTTAACCGCATCTCTCGTTGAAATGACCGGAACGACTACCCGCGAGTGTATTTTTAGGAAAATCAAAGCAACCCCATCGCGGAGCGATGGGTTTCGATCGGATCGTCGGTTCGCAAGGGATCGGTAGGGCACGACTAGGTCCTACTAGGATTATGTTAGTTGTTCGCGGGTAACTTGATGGGTGGGATCATATCAGCACTAATGCACCGGATCCCATCAGAACTCTGCAGTTAAGCGTGCTTTGGCGAGAGTAGTAGGATGGGTGACGTCCTGGGAAGTCCTCGTGTTGCACCCCTCATTTTTATTTTTACCACATCTCTCGTTGAAATGACCGGGACGACTACCCGGGAGTGTATTTTTAGGAAAATCACAGCAACCCCATCGCATAGCTATTGGTTTCGATCGGATCGTTGGTTCGCAAGGGATTGGTATGGCACGACTAGGTCCTACTAGGATTATGTTAGTTGTTCGCGGGTAACTTGATCATTGCGGTCATACCAGCGCTAATGCACCGGATCCCATTTGAACTCCGCAGTTAAGCGTGCTTGGGCGGGAGTAGTACTAGGATGGGTGACCTCCTGGGAAGACCTCGTGTTGCACCCCTCATTTTTATTTTTATTGCATCTCTCGTTGAATTGATCGGAACGACCCCCCGGGAGTGTATTTTTTTGAAAATGACATCAACCCCATCGCAGAGCTATCGGTTTCCATCGGATAGTCGGTTCGCAAGGGATCGGTAGGGCACGACTAGGTCCTACTAGGATTTCGTTAGTTGTTCGCGGGTAACTTGATGGGTGAGATCATACCATCACTAATGCATCAGATCCTATCAAAAGTCCGCAATCAGAATGATTCCATCAGATTACCTAGTAATACTCTGACTATCATAATGATTTCATTACGTGTATCTTAAAATCATGTTCCCAAGCAATCAGAATGATTACACCAGGAGTACCTAGTAATACTCTGACAATCAGAATGATTCCATCACGAGTATCTTAAAACATGTACCCTAGCAATCTGAATGATTACACCAGGAGTACCTAGTAATACTCTGACAATCAGAATGATTCCATCATGAGTATCTTAAAACATGTTGCCTAGCAATCAGAATGATTATACTATGAGTGCCTAGTAATAATCTGACAATCAGAATGATTCCATCACGAGTATGTTAAATCTCGTACCCTAGCAATCAGAACGATTACACTAGGAGTACCTAGTAATACCATGACAATTAGAATGATTCCATCACGATTATCTTAAAACAACCCTAGTAATCAGAATGATTACACCAGGAGTACCTAGTAATACTCTGACAATCAGAAAGATTTCATCACGAGTATTTTAAATAAGATACCCTAACAATCAGAATGATTACGCTAGGAGTATCTGCATAATTGAACTAGAATGACATTCTAACAATCAGAATGATTTCGCCAAAAGTACCTCGTGTGAATTACAAGTGGAGATGTTTGGACAATCATAATGATTACATCACGAGTATCCTAGACATAACTAACTTGAATGTAACTCGAAAGACATGACTTACTTGAGATAGAAACATTTCGTAACATGGTATACATGAAATAGACAACATATTTAACATGACATACTTGCAATAGTGAATATTACATGTCTTGACATACATGTAATAGATATCATACTTGACTTGATATACTTATAACATATAGTAATACATGACAGAATAGATTGTGTAACAGATAAATATTTATGACAGAATAAATCATGCATAACAGATAAGCATGTAATGACGTGGCGTGGCATGGCATATATGATAACATACACACATAAATTTTAGTTCCCTTACCCATCATACATACATAGTAAATTGATAGTAAGTTAGAAGCTAACTTACCTCGATCGTCACATTCTACGAGAATAAAGTGCGAAACACGAGGAACTGTAAGAGGGTATTCTAAAAGTTATAAATTTAATTATTAGCAATTAAAAATATGAAAACAAGCTAACTTAGAGTAAAATTACCATTTTACCCTCTACATGTGGGAAAATGACCATTTTACCCCTAACTTAAGGATTTCACATCCTAACTCCAAAAGTTTGCAAAATGTATATTCCTTATGTAAATTTTGTCCTAAACTCAAATATAAACTCAGAAAAATTTAAAACAAATCATAACTATGAAAAACACACTATGGCCAAAACATCCATAGGCCATTTCTCTTGATTTTTTGTTGCAATTCCTTCCAACTTCAAAACTCATGCTTAAACCAAAATTTTTCAACAAGGATCTTCCTATCCTAAGTTTAAAACCATACTTAAAACATCCATTTAGGAAAAGCTAATAATCAACTCCAAACTTTTTGTAAAAGATCCAAACACTTGAATCACAAGCTTTGACCCTAAATCAAAACATCCCCAAGAATTCCAAAAAATCAAATCTTACTTCTAACATATTCATAACATCATCCTAAGATCAACCATGCTTTAAATCATCAAACTAAAGTCACTAAAATCACAAAATAACACTTGGAGTTTTTGGTTTTACACTTAGTCTAAAAATAGAAACTTTTTCCTCAACTAGCTTTGAAAAATCTCTTGATCAATGGCTTAAGAAGGTGAGATCTTAAAAATAAAGCATCACATGGTTTAATAATGTGTCTTAAATTGGATCCAACCATCAAACTTAAAATCACATGGCTAAAAATCAATAAAACATGGATCTAATCCAAAAACATCAAATCTTAGGCCTAACTGAAATCCTCTTGCATAGAAAAATCATATCTTTGAAAATAATACTAAAAATCTTCAAAATAACATCCTAAAATGAAAATAAGAGACTTAGGATCATCATATAAAAATATCAAAGCCTTTAGAGTAAGATCAAACCACAAAATATTCAAACTTTCTCCAAAATAAAAATTGTTTTGCCACTTCCAGTTTTCAAGTTTCTAGATCTAAAAACATCTATTATCAAAAGCTTTATTCATGCAACAAAACCTCAATGAAAACTCTTAGAAACATGCTAAAAATGCTCCATAAAATTTTCTGACCAAGATATGTACATTAGCTTAGTCAAAAACTCCAAAACATAACATACTCTCTAGATTCACGCTCAGAATGACCTTTCCATGGTTAAAAATACTTTTGACTAACCAAATGACCATGGAATGATAAAAATAATATATTTAAAGAAACTATAATCAAAGAGGAACAACTTTTATGAATGAGTCATCGTGTGAAAATACTTACAAAGGGTCGAAAAGCTCCATACAAAAAGACCCAGAAATCTGTCCGAGAGAGCTCTTTTGGATTTGTCTCTAAGAACGGGGTGAAGAAGTGATGAAAGGGAAGGAAGTGTGTCTTGCACAACTCAAGACTTCTGGAGGGTGAAAATATGGACTTGAATGACCATTTATTGGAGGTAGCTATGTGACATAAAGTGGAGAATAGAGAAGGGAAATGATAGCCTGCAGAAGCTGTGAGGTAAGGAGGTTAATGGGGTGGGTTTCTCTATCTCATCAAGGCACTATTGGGTGCAGACAAGGGCAGTGGATGGTCTGACATGTGGGGGAGGAAACTTTTCCAAGAAGCGTTGCCAAGGTGGCCAAATTTGTGGGCCTCAACCAAGTGGACTTCAATATGGGGTTTAAAGGGGGTTTGGTTAGGATTTGAGATGCTATCAAGCCCAAATCAATTTTTGTTGAATAATGATGAATAATGATGTCGTAACAAGGATTTGAGAAATTAATAGCATGTGGAAGTGATTTAATCAAGTGATTAAACACAACACTAGAAATTGGATCAAAAAGGGTTTGAAGGCCAACTTTAGGGTTTGGGGAAACCGTTTAGGGTTTCAGTTTCAACCAAGTTTTTGAGGTTTCAATTGGATTCCAACCATTTAGGTTTTCACTAGGGTTAAAACTCTCTTTGATCTACCTCAATTTGGTTGGTCAGATGAAAAGGGCTTTGCTTAGGTGGCATGATCTTACACCTTAATTTCCTTCACAAATCCATCTAATGGTTCCTCTTTATGCCAAGTGTCTAATACTATTCACTACTTGTGGCTAAGATCTTGCCAAGTGTCCAAATAAAACTTCTCTAACCTAATTTGGACATTCCACACTGTGATTTTAAAAACACTGCAGTTAGTATGCTTACCGAGATTACTATTCACTCCCAAAAAAAGCGTAATAAACTTAGTACTGAAAAATCATAAATATTCATATCAACCTACAGTAAAAACCGTTTACCAAAACTGAGAAGCAAAAACTTGATCGGTGCAAAACTGCAAGTGCACAGTATCGTAGTTTTATAGTAAAGTGATAAGAAGAGTATCATCCTCAGGGATTGGTACCTTACTCTTGCCAAATACCAAAATTTTACTAATCTTGATTTTATCTAGAGGAATCACTAAGATTTTTGTAGTTGTAATTTAAACTAAAATCAACTCAAAGAAAAATACGCAAAGGAAATAAAACTGACGTTCGAAGATCAAATTAATGGGAAAGAAAACTTCTAGGAAATCGATTTCACCTAATTCCTCACTATGCTTTACTCATCCAACTAATTTAATTTAATTCTTTTTGTTTATTAGCAAATCTCTAATTCATCCAAAAGACTCTTTCGATAGTCAATTCAAAATTATTCTTGTTCATCAATTTACACAAGAATATGCAAATTAATAAAGCAAGAAAACAATAAGACCAATTATTTAAATACTACATAGGTTCATACAAGTCTTTCGATCTCTATATTTACCTATGCCGACATATTCAAGATCTATCCTATAATTCCCTCTTTCGATAGCAAATCACAAGATTAAAATATCATCTAATCAATGGCCAGTTAATTAGAAGTAATAAAATCAGAATAAATCAGATAAACAAAGAGAGAATTGCCTTAAATTAGCATAGACAATCAAGCATAGTTCGGAACTAGGTTACATCATTTTCCTAAAATAAATAAAATTTAGCTCATGCTAAAGATGGAATTTAACATAAACGAATTCACCATAATTGTTTTGAGAATATTGGAAGGAAAATAAACACTGAAAAATACTCCTCGCAGTCGCAACTCGTCTTCAAAAACTCCAGGAAATGATTCACTGCTTCTTTCTCGTCTGTGCCCGTGTATGATTCCAACGTACGTGCAATGTGTGGAACTCTCTCTCCAAAACAGATGACTTGAATTCTTCTAGTTGTGTTTTTCTCTCTCAAAAACGTGTTCTCCAGTCAAAAGTATGGCCATATGATGAAAAATCACTTTTATATACCCTGACGGCGGAAAAATCCTAGATCTGTAAAATACAATGTTCGCTCGAGCGGGGTGTCGAGCGAGCATCAAGCGTTCAACTCTGCCTGAATTCGCTCGAGCATCCAGTGTCTCCGCTCGAGCAATCTTGTTTTCCCGCAACCCGCTCGAGCTCACTGTCGAGCGGCCATGGAGCGGTTGAATCTGCCTGAATTCGCTCGAGCGGCCAAATTCCTCCACTCGAGTGATGTTGTAAATCTGCAATATGAAATTTTGCAAGTCGTGAAATACCCCCAAGCTTACAACTTTGTTTGTCCTCAAACAAAAAGAAAAGCAAATGAAACTTTAGGCAATATCAACTAGACCCCAAAGAGAAGTATCATCACTCACCAAGCTTTTATGAAGTTAGATTTCATCACCAGTATCTTACTCTTTTAACATCAAAGATAGCAAGAAAATCAATAAAAAATTTTGCAATTTGTCAAGCAAGAGTTAGGCGTTTACTTCAACCGAAAGCTAAGACCTTGAGTGTGTGTGTGTGATATAGTCAATTTAACCTCAAACCACCTGCAAACTCAGATAAAATTAGAACAACTAAAATCAGAAGAATTCTCTCAAAACTTAACCCCATAAGTCCAATTTTCAGAAATTCTCTCCACTAATGTTGTCAACACCAAAATCAAAGATCAAAAGGTCTTTAATAAGGTTGTAATGATAGGCCACAAGGTGAGGGTTAAGAAAGAACTGGACATGGAGAATCAAAGTAAACTGAGAAAAAACTTGGTGAAAAGAACACTAAAAGAGATATCCACATGATTCAAATCATAGCTCTTTCTTTGCAATATGCTCATACTGATGGCATTATTGTTGTTGCAATCATTGAAGCAATACCAACAAAATCTGAGGTGATACCCACTCCGCTTAGTGACTTCTTTTCTCTTTTTTTTTTTTTGTTTTTCGTTCACTTTCTTTCTTCTTCTTCTTCTGCTTTGATCAAACAGAGCAAACATAATACGGATCATTCTCTTTCAACTAATTTCCTCTTTTAAATATAACTTTCCACCAAAGTATTTTCTCAAACTATCAAAGGTAGATTCATTGCTTTTCAGGCTTAGAGTGGGAATGGTTTATGTAGTTCAAAGAACAAATAAAGGCTTATGTAAAATAAGGCTCAAGGGTGTTGACTATGGAAACACACCATGTAATGATGGCATGATATTAAGGATGACTGTTAAAGCTTTTTGGTTATGACAAAGAAATGCCTAGATCATTTCTCTAATTTTGGTATCAATTAGGACTTCGCCTCAAGGACCCATCAACGGATTCTACAGCAAAGCAAAATTGAACTTCCCTCTTTCAATTAATTCAACTTCTTCTCTTCATAAGCAAAATGGAATAAAAGAAAAATGACTATGTGCTCAATTATGTTCAAGGTCAAAGATTTAAACCAAAGTACCAACAAAACTCCACTTGACATAAAAGAAATTTTTGAAATTTTTTCTCAAAACCATCTTCAATCACAAATTTCAGAGTCATAGAAAATTCAATCTTACTCCAATGCATGCTTGGTAAGAGAATCAAACAACCCAAGACTTAGAAAACAAGAGGATCAAATGACTATAGGAGTTTACACTCCCAAACTTAAACTAAACAATGTCCTCATTGTAATGCAAAAGTAAAAAGGATTGAAGAAATGAAAGGAACTTCCCTGGTTTCATGGTGAATCTTCCGCAGTTTATAATTTTTCAGCTCTTTATTCATGCTTAATAAACCTGCATCAAAAACCAAATTATTAAAAATAAATAAATAAAGATAATAAAATAAATGAAAGAATGAAAGAAAGTTCTATGGGTTGCCTCCCATAAGCGCTTGTTTTAAAGTATACAGCCAGACTTTTCAATCTTCATCAATTAGGATCTCCAAGAGGAATAAATGCATAGTTCCTCTCCACTTGTTCTCCATAGTAGTGCTTCAATCTCTGACCATTAACTCTGAATATATTCCCTGTCTTGTCCTTCGAGTCTATTGCTCCAAAAGAGAAAACTTTATCAATTGTATAAGGACCTGTCCATCTTGATTTTAACTTTCCCGGAAAGAGTTTGAGTCGTGAATTGAAGAGTAAAACTTGTTGTCCTGGTGTAAACTCTCGCCTAAGAATCTGTTTGTCATGCCACTTCTTCGTCCATTCTTTATAGATTTTTGCATTTTCATATGCATCATTTCGAAACTCTTCCATCTCATTCAATTGAAGAAGTCGCTTTTTCCCCTGCTGCTTTCAAATCAAAATTAAACTTTTTTATAGCCCAATAAGCTCTATTCTCCAACTCCACAGGAAAATGACATGCCTTTCCAAACACTAATCGGTAAGATGACATCCCGATAGGTGTTTTAAAGGCTGTATGGTATGCCCACAAAGCATCATCAAGCTTCTTCGCCCAATCCTTTTGATAAATGGTCAATTATGTGGTATTAATACTCTTAAATATCTTGAATTCAAAGTGCTTTATGAGTTAAAATAAGAGTATTAATTAGATAATGTGACTTAATTTTATTTGACATGATAAATAAGATATTACCCCTAATTAAACATAGATGCGTGCATTTTGATGTGGAGCCGACTAAAGCTTACGAAAAAAACTTATATTTGAATCTTGGTCGGTGTCCAGGAGTGAAGCCATTGCCTACATAGCTGAAAAAATCTATGAAGATAAAAGCAAGTGAAAGAAAACATGGAACTCACGGCACACATGCAGGAACTTGGGATCACGCTGGCACCAACCTGAAATTCGTGGACAGCACATGCAGAAAGTCACACACACATGCAAAAATCTACAATCACGGCAAACCAACACATGCAGAAATCAACAATCACGGCAAACCAGCACATGCAGAAAACAATTTGAAGCACTCGGACGTGCACCCAAACGTGGAACGCAGCTCACGGAAGAAGAAGCACATGCAGCAACTCACGGATGGAAAGCAACATATGCACATGGTCTACGGGGAAGCATCTTCTTTTCGTTTATAAAAAGACAGAGCTGGACGGAGAGAAGGATCACTCTTTCTTTTTTTTACATAGCAGACGGGTTGGTTCGTCTAGGGGGTAGCTTACATTTAGTTTGAAGGAAGGCATGTAACAGCCCGCTAAAATTATCAGTTTTGGATTATTTCCCGACAGCAATCACATCTCTCTCGTCTTTACCCTCATCTGGAATCACGTGTATAGATTATCTTTTCCGTAAATCACGTAATTTGTTCTTCACCGACAGCTGTAAAATCATGAACAGTTTTATCCTAAGCGTTGTACCTCGATGGCGTTTTCCTGGATCTTATCCATCGAATTTCAAAGTATTAGATAAGCTTGTTTTTAAAGTAGCACAATTATAATAATTTAGTGAGCTCTGAAAATATTATAATTGTGGATAATTATTTAGTTTAAATATTTTAATTGTTTTAAGATATTAAGAGGTTTAATTTTACGTTGAAAATTCTTATTTAAATTTAAGTGTTTTATGCACTTTGATTAATTAATGATACTTTATCATTTTATATAATGATGAAGAAAATATTATTTTATAAACCTTAGTTTATAAAATAATATTCTATCTTAATTCTTCTCAGTGTAGTTATTAAGTGTTTTATTAATTTAAATGTTTTTATCATCTTCGATTAATTAACGGTACTTTATCATTTTTATATAATGATGAGGAAATATTATTTTATAAATTTTAGTTTATAAAATAATATTCTACCTTAATTCATCGTAGTGTTTTATTTAAAGTGTTTTATTTAAAATAAAACATTTACGCGTTTTAATCAGTGTTTTAACTCACTGTTGGTTTATTTGAGAATCCCGAAATGTAGGATTGAAGCGTTATACTCTGGCCCTACCTTTTTCTCTTCACTTTTTCTTTTTTTTCTTTTTTTCTTTTTCTTTCTTTTTCTCTCCCTCTCTCTCTCGTGGCCGACGGATTGAAGCTCCTCCATAGCCGTTCGTGTTGAAGCTCCAGCCGGCGCCACCTCCGGCCGGCGGACCCCACCTCCCACTCCGGCCTCTTCCTCTCCCTCCGGCGAGTCCAACCACGCCGGTGGTGTACTAAACCGACTTCTCACTCTCTCTCTTTCTCCCTTCAAAGATATGGGTCTCTAGGGGTTTTTCTCATTTTTGGACCACCATACACGGCCAAATCAACCACCAAGCACCACCATTGGACTCACCTCATCAAGGGCTTCCTCCCCATGTCTTTCTTTTTCCCAAACTCTCACTTTTCTCATATGGGTTTCTTAAAAACACCCGTTCGGTTTCACCACCGTGCGCCGCCGTACACGGCCACCCGTGGTGTTTCACCACCACCATCTTGTTCCTCTCATCCTCATGAACCTCCCCAAGAAATTTCATGACCAACGGAGCTTCGTAGAGCCCTCACTCTCCTACACTCTCCAAGGCCAAAAATGGTTTCAAACGGCCGATCCGCCGCCGTTAGCCACCGTCCGACCACCACCTCGCTACCACAGCTCCACCACATGTTCATCTACCTATCCCTAGCTTGCCATGAAGTTCTATGAATTTTCGCTACCTCGCGTTTCCGCTCACCGTTCGGATTTACTGTTCACGGCGTGATGCCGCCGTGCTCCGTCACCTTTGACCACCACGAGGCGACCGTGAGTCTTCCAAGACCACGCCTAGCCTTTCTCAAACCCAAACTACCACTTTGTGTGGTGGACAGCCACCGTACGCGATGTTACCGCCACGTACGTTCTTCTGACGCATGTTCGTGACGAGTAGCGAGCGACGCACGTGTTATCCCGTCGATGGTATAACCCTCTATCTCTAGTTATTTTACGTTTAAAATAGTTAGTTGGTTGGTTTGTGAATTGTGTAGTTGTATTTGTGGAGTTCGTTGCGTAGTTGTGAAGCGAAGTGTGGTTGTGAAGTGTTGAGTTTGATTGTGTATTTTGTGGACTGTGCTGTGAAGTATAGGCGTGAGATGGATGCCGTAGATGTGATACGGCGGGTTGTGTGAAGAGAATACGCGTGTAGCGTATTCTGTGTAATGCAGCGACGCGCCGCGCGACGTGCGCTGTAGTGATGTGTGTCGTAGAAGGAAGGGAGTACGCATGTAGTGTACTCCGTGTTGTATGGCGATGCATCGTGTGATGTGCATCGTGTTGATGAGTGTTGTAGCGAAGGAAGTACGCGTAGCGCGTACTCCGTGTCGCGTAGCGATGCACCGTGAGACGTGTATCGCAGTGATGGGTTTTGTAGTGTGAATGGAAGAGAGTTCACGTGAGTGTACTCTGTACTAAGTCGTGATACACCGGATGGCGTGTCACGAAGGGTTGGATGGCGTAGCAGAGAAGTGTGGAGCGTATGGTGTAGTGTTGGGAAACTGTATGACAGTGTCCCGAAGCAGTGATGATATGGATTATAGTCCGGGGTGACTGGTGTCATCTTGTGGTTGACTATGGCTAAGAGTATATGGATTGAGAAATGAGTTGTTTGTTTGGTTGTTATTGATAATTTTAATGAACTTGTTTTAGTGCAAAGGCTTTCTGAAGTCAATTTATCTCTTCCGAGTATAGTGAAACCTCAAGTTGGCCGTGGTGTTGCAAGTGCTTACAATATGGCAATTGAGTTCAGAAGTGAAAATCTTAAGGACTTGAGTGTTCCTCTTCCAGCTGTTGTGCAGTTCCTCGTGTCTCGCGCTCTATTCTCATAGAACGCGACGATCGAGGTAAGTTAGCCTCTAACTTACTATCAGTTTATTGTGTATGTGTGATGGGTAAGAGAACTACAATTTATGTATGTATGTTATCGTATATGCCATGTCATGCTATGTCATTACATGTTTATCTGTTACGTATGATTTAATCTCTCATGAATAATTATCTGTTAAATAATCTTTTCTGCCATACAATGATGTATGTTATAAGTATGCCATGTTAAGTATGCCATATGATACATGTATGCCATGAAATGTTTATGATTAAATCATATTATGCCATTTACAAGTATACGCCATGTTAGAAAAGTATATGATATTAAATAATATCACATGCATTAAGAAAGATAAGACATGTTATGTTATAATAATGCGTGGGGCCACAACAACTGTGGAGTACGTATTATATTTATGTTATTTATAATGCGTGGGGCCACAACAACTGTGGAGTACGTATTATATTTTATGTTATTTATAATGCGTGGGGCCACAACAACTGTGGAGTACGTATTATATTTTATGTTACTTATAATGCGTGGGGCCACAACAACTGTGGAGTACGTATTATATTTATGTTACTTATAATGCGTGGGGCCACAACAACTGTGGAGTACGTATTATATTTATGTTATGTTACTTATAATGCGTGGGGCCACAACAACTGTGGAGTACGTATTATATTTATGTTATGTTATTTATAATGCGTGGGGCCACAACAACTGTGGAGTACGTATTATATCTTATGTTATGTTACTTATAATGCGTGGGGCCACAACAACTGTGGAGTACGTATTATATTTATGTTACTTATAATGCGTGGGGCCACAACAACTGTGGAGTACGTATTATATTTATGTTATGTTACTTATAATGCGTGGGGCCACAACAACTGTGGAGTACGTATTATATTTATGTTATGTTACTTATAATGCGTGGGGCCACAACAACTGTGGAGTACGTATTATATTTATGTTACTTATAATGCGTGGGGCCACAACAACTGTGGAGTACGTATTATATTTTATGTTACATGAAGTATGGGGCCACAACAACTGTGGAGCATACACTACATGAGACACAGCAATTGTGACATGTAGAATACGTGGGGCCACAACAACTGTGGAGTACGTATTATATTTTATGTTATGTGAATTCATGGGGCCACAACAACTGTGGAGCATGAAGTATGGGGCCACAACAACTGTGGAGCATACACTACATGAGACACAGCAATTGTGACATGTAGAATACGTGGGGCCACAACAACTGTGGAGTACGTATTATGTTTTATGTTACTTGAATACGTGGGGCCACAACAACTGTGGAGTACGTATTAATGCACGTTATTAATCAAGACAATTAAATAAGATTCCAAGTTTATGTTAAGTCAAGTTTCAGATCAAGTTCATGTTATGTTATGCTCACGTACATGTTATGTTCATGTTCATGTTATGTTCCAAGTTCATGTTCACATCATGTTATGTTCACGTTTATGATACGTTCAAGCTCACGTTCATGTTATGTTATGTTCATGTCCATGTTATGTTTCACGTTCATGTTATGTTGATTGTTCATGTTATGTTTTAAGCTTAAGTTCATGCCATGTTAAGTCAAGTTCAGTTCACGTTTAAGTTCTGGTTATGTCATGCTATATGTCAAGTTATGCTATGCTTATGTACGACTATACTTATGCATTTATGCTTTTACTGCCATGCATGCATCTTTAACCTGTGTGTGAGTTTTATGTTAACTTACTGAGATTTGTAATCAAATCTCACTGTGGTAGTCCCAACTACCATTCCCCCCGAATGGTAGATCTTGTTACAGGACCCGAAGGAGAATTGGAATCTGACCAACTGAATACGGTCACTAGGCCACGGTGCGATGTTGATGATGGTATAGTATTTAACTTAGGTTAATACTTGTACTTTTGGAGTTGTATCTCAAGTATTCTTTTGATCACAACCATTTTGGACTAGTGTGGTGATCACGGCTATTTAGTATGCCTTTATGTATGAAATATGTTTCAAGTATTTGGGATATTTTAGTTTGGTGCATAGTATTGCTAAAGAAAAAAATTATCCGCTGCGAATATTGCATAATGCTAGATGCATGTTAGGAACATTGCATCTTATATGTCATGAACGGGGGCAGGTAACCTTGTGTTGCATGTCTCGACGCTTCAAATGTTCGTTCAATCCCAAGCGGAATTTGGGGGCGTCACAAGGCAGCTGTTTCTTTTGGTTTTTATTCATTTCTTTTCTTGTTAGTTTAGAGCATGGCGGCTTCGTTTTAATTTTCGTAGTTTATTTATTTGTTTAATCTAGTTTGTCTTATTTCTTTGAGCTGATATTTTATAGACTTTTTATTTTTCATGCTAAGGTTTATTTGTATTTTCTTAGTTTTTGATATGACTTCACTTAGATTTATTTTTGTTACTAAAAATATCATGTGTAACTAATTTTTAAAGCTTGGGTTGTGGAATGAGATTTAATTTATTTTAGAATATTCTAGTTTGATGCAATATTTTGTTGTTTAATGTTGATTTCACTAAGTTACTAGTCGGATTTAAATGGAAAATAGATTGTGGCTCTTGCTCTTGTTTTGTTGTTGACGTAAGGCACAACAAAAGCTTGAAATTATCAAGGCTTCTTTCGATTGATTATAAATATAAGTTTGGCTAGTAAATTAGAGAATTTCTTGAGAAAATATTACAAAAACTTGAGCTTAATTTTTTATCTTCCGAATATCAATACCTTGACTGGATTGTTAATCGAGAAATTATCTAGAATCCGAAATAAAAAGAATCTCAAACCCAACCCAAGTGTTCGTTAATTTGCCTTTTTGATTAGAAACTCTAATTTCGACTTCAATCATTTTTTTTTAATTGCATTTTAATTTTATTTTCATCTCTCATACTCGATTCATTTGTTACTCACAAATCCCTTATACGCTTTGATAACCCATTGTCCCTGTGGAATACGATTCTGGACTTATCCTTGATACAACTTGACACTTCTACACTTGGAAGCACATTCGAAACCGAGTCAAGTTTTTGGCGCCGTTCACAGACATGTATGCAGCTGATCCTTCCTTTGGAATGATATTTCAGGAGGTAACTGAGGGTCATCGTCATGATTTTGTTTTGCATAATGGGTATCTGTTTCATGGATTACAGTTGTGCATTCCAGATTGTTCATTGAGGCATGATAAAGTGCTAAAACTGCGTAATTAAGTTGTTAAAGTGATTAAATTATTTAACTAAAAATTGAATTGAACACTTAATTATGCAGTAAATTATAAACTGGAGTCAATTGTTAAATCATGATATTTTACCCTTAAAAGTTTGAAATGAAGCTAGCACACTCACATAGTTAAGGCACTAAAATTAATCTTCCCGCCTTACCATTATGCTGAAAACTTAACTCTACTTGTGTAGGAAAATTATGAAATCAAGACTGTCAAATTGGGAATTGGGACCACAACAAGCCTCAAGAGGAAAGGAGCAGAATTATTTGCTGGACCTAAAACAGAACACATGGGACGGCTGGCAACCTTTTCTTTACATTTGATGGGCGGTAGAAAGAAGCACATGCAGGAAAAAAAAAACAGCAACCAGAAAATGAAAAGAAAAGAAAGCAAATCACGGCACCTCAATTTTGACAGAAGATCACGGCTGGAATCCATGGACCGAACACAAAAATCAACAACCACAGCAGCTATTTTTGTTTTACATAGAAACCAAGAGCTACATTTACGGAAAGGAAATAGAACGGAGGGAGAGACGTGGGGACTTGAGAGAGAAGTCGGTGGAATTCCGAATGGACTAGAGAGACGTGAGAGATATACTCTTTTACGTGAGGGTGAAGGAGTTACGGAGGAAAAATAATTTTCTGCATTTCTCTTTGGATGCCACCACTTCCATTTTCGTTTGGACTTACGGAGTGCAGCAGAATCAAAAAGAAATATAAGGAGGATCACGGACAGAACTGGTGAGAGGTTAGGAACTGATTGTTTTGTCTTGACTTTTACGTGAGAATCAAATATTTGATGTCAGTTGGTGCAGCTAAAGTGGACTTGATTAGAAGTACTTAATTTTTCGGTGCTGTAAACGTGGCAAGCAGAATCAAATATTTGGAAACTCTCGTGTGGTTGGTGCAGCTAAAGTGGACCATTTCGGATGATATTTTCACGTTGGCTTACTCTATTTAAAGGAGTTTCTTGTTTGGAGGTTTTCAGACCTTATGGGAGGCAGTTTTTAGTTTTATTTCTTCTTGTTGTTTCTTTTCCGTTTACGCTGAAGGTTGCAGAACCAAGTGGCAGTTTCTTATTTTCGGCTTCAGTTTATTTTTCTGCAGTTTACATGGAGCAAGTTTTGTTTTCTGTTTTCGTTTCAGACCTAATAAAGGGGCAGTTTGAGATTTATTTTTTTGCTTTCTTGTTGCTCTTTCTTCTGTCATTTACGTTAGAGTGCATTAAGTTTTCATTCACTTTACTTTTCGTTTCCAGCATTTGTGGAATTTCAGTTTTTATTTCTTTTCAGTTCGGTTGTTAAGCTTTATTTCTTAGTTGTTCATTCAGCTTGTTTTATTTATTCTTCTGTATTTATTTTCATACAGTAACTTGAAATGTTAGGATTTATCATTTTAGAGCATTTTACTAATTTAGAGATGATAGGCTAGATTTTAGACTTGGGATTCAATGAGTAACCTATGACTGATTTGGGGTGGATTTTCTTCAATATTATGTGATTTCAATGATTAACTTGGTGGATGATATTTCAGTTTACATTTAGAAAAGATCGAAGTTCTTTGTTTTTGGTTTAGATTAGTTGTAGACGTAAAGGCACAATTAATACTTGAACAAGTAACAAGACTTTGATGGTTTTCTTTCACTATTTTACAATTGTTATATAATCTGTCAAGTAGCTTTATTAGGCCAAGAATTGTGGTTCATTGCTATATTATCCGACCATGATTTCTAGGAATAGGGTCATGGTTGAGAGAATGTGAAAAGAGAAGTAAAACCATCTCCAAATCAGTGGGTGAAAATTGCATCCCAAGTGTTTGTTTTATTGTTTCTTGCAAGTTTAATTCATTTGCTACACACTTTCTCTAAGTCTCTTAGTTTTAGTAATTTTAGAAACATAGATCCACATCCATTTTCATCTCTCATAGTCGATACACTTTTTGCACAAAATTCTCACAAACGCTTTGATAACTCTTTGTCCCTGTGGAATACGATCCTGGACTCATCCTTGTACTACTTTACACTTCTACACTTGGAAGCACATTCGAAACCAAGTCAAGTTTTTTGGCGCCGTTGCCGGGGACAACTGGTGCTTATCAGAGCATTCTCTTTTTCCTGAGAGGACGTTTATGGAGCTGTGAACCTCTTCACAGCCTGGGTGATATCTTTACCTCTCATTTTACTTGTTTACTTTTATCTTGTTTTGTGCTGAAGTTGCATGTCTGGTTGGGCTAGAGATAGCACATATAGACTTGCTAGGACTGAATCATCGACCTCATCATCGAGTGCATCATCTTTTTCTCTTAATTCAGCATTTGAATCATCAGTTGACACTCATAGTAACATGGCTGAAGAAGAAGGACACAATGATGGGGAAATGGCAAATCCCAACAGGACACTTAGAGAATATTTGCATCCTATTAGGACCACCACTCCATCATGCATCATTACACCTTTGAATGCTCATAATTTCAATTTTAAACCTGGAATGATACCATTATTGCCTCATTTTCATGGGATGGATTCTGAAAATCCCTACTTGCACCTCAAGGAGTTTGAGGAAGTATGCTCCACATTTTTGGATCAAAATTGTACTGAGGAGATGGTTAGATTGAAGTTATTTCCTTTTTCTCTTAAGGACAAAGCAAAAACATGGTTGAATGCATTGAGGCCAAGATCCATTGGAACATAGCAAGAAATGCAAGCCGAATTTCTGAAAAAGTTTTTTCCAATGCATCGCATCAATGCTTTAAAGAGACAAATCATGAATTTTTCTCAAAAGGAAAATGAAACTTTTTATCAAAGTTGGGAAAGATTCAAAGATCTCTTAAATGCTTGTCCACACCATGGTTACGAGAATTGGCGCATTATTAGTTTTTTTTATGAAGCTTTGGTACCTAAGATGCGACAATTTGTTGAAACCATGTGTAATGGAGAATTCTTTAATAAGGAACCGGAAGAAGCATTTGCATATTTTGATTACTTGGTTGAAAACGCTCAATCATGGGACACTTCTTGTGTCTATGATAGAGTTGAACCATTGAGGACTGTAAGTGGGGGAGGTAAATATGTTTTAAATGAGGAAGATGATTTGAAAGCTAAATTTGCCTTATTGTCAAAAAAATTGGAGGCGATTGAGTTGAAGAAAGTGCATGAAATTCAGGGCATTCCAAAACAAGGAAAATGTAACATTTGTGAGGATAGTAGCCATGTAACATCTGAATGTCCTACTATCCCAGCTTTTAAAGAAGTTTTGTGTGATGCTTCTCATCCTGTTAACATGATTTCTAAGCCTTTTCCTGCACCATATTCTAACACTGATAATACAGGTTGGAGAAATCATCCTAATTTCAGCTGGAGAAATGATCATCCCACAAATTCAGCACATTCGGGAGCTGGTGCACCTCAATATTCAGTTCATACCCAGCAAAATGTACTAATTCCAGCCCCTAGAAGACCCATGGATGACCCATTTCAACAAATGGCTTCTACTCTTCAGTAGTTCATGCAAAGTCAAACCACCATAAATAACCAAACTTCTCAAGCCATCAATGACATAAGGAATAATTTAACCAAGCTGAACACAACCTTGAGTGCGCAAGAGAAAGGAAAATTCCCGTCTCAACCCCAACCAAATCCTCAAGTCCAAATTGCTGCCATAGAGTCTTCATCTTCTTCAGAAGCAAATATCAGGACTTGCAAGGCCGTAATAACTCTCCGTAGTGGCAAAGAAGTTGAAATATTGGGTAATGAAGCTGGCAAAAAAGGTGAAAGTTCCATTTCTAATGCACAAGGTAAAAATTCTGATGTTGATGTTTCTTTGGAACCAAAGGTAACTCCTCCGGCACCCTTTCCTCAAAGATTGGTTCCTTTACATAAAGATAAACATCATGCTGAGATTTTAGACATTTTTAGACAAGTGCGCATTAACATTCCTCTTCTTGATGCTATTGAGCAAATCCCCACATATGCCAAATTTTTGAAAGATTTGTGTACGGTTAAAAGAAGGCTTAATGTGCAAAAGAAGACATTTCTCACAGAACAAGTCAGTGCCATTATCCAATCCAATACTCCTCCTAAGTACAAAGATCCAGGCTCTCCAACAATAGCTTGTGTTATAGGAAGCTCCAAAATAGGCCAAGCACTACTAGACTTAGGTTCTAGTGTCAATTTGCTTCCTTATAACACCTATGAGCAACTTGGTTTAGGAGAGTTGAAACCAACTCCTATCATCTTGCAATTGGCCGACCGTTCAATTAAAAAGCCTAGGGGAGTGGTAGAAGATGTGTTGGTGCAAGTGGATAAATTTTATTATCCCGTTGATTTTGTGGTATTAGATGTTCAATTAACTCCTCACTCTATTTTTCAGGCACCCGTCATTTTAGGGAGGCCATTTTTGGCTACTTCCAACGCTTTGATAAATTGTCGAAGTGGCATCCTTAAATTGACTTTTGGCAATATGACGTTGGAGTTAAATGTGTTCACCACTTGTAGGCAACCTCAGGATTTAGAAGAAGTCAAGGAAGTTAATTTACTGGAAAATATCCTTGATGAGGATTTTCACTTGAATCTTCCTTCTACTGATTTACATTTGTCATTAGAAAGTGTGCTAAGTGATGTAAATATACTTGATGATACTTCTAATGTTTCTTTCGCAGAAACCGGGCATGGGGTGCCTTGGCAACCAATGTTTGAAGAGTCGCCACCTTGGGCAGAACCCATAAAACCATCTTCAGATGACAGACACCATCTCATTGGAGCACTCAGGACATTCGAAAATTCAAATCTGAGGTTGAAGAATTTTTTTTATGATGACCTTTACTTGTTTAAATATTGTTCTGACCAAATGTTTCGAAGATGTTTAGCCAACAAACACATCCAAAGTAAGATTTTTGATCCTGGTAAGTTAAGGTCTCGATGCAGTGGGCCTTATGTGGTACAAACTATTTTTCCTCATGGTGCTATAGAGATAATGAATCCTCTCAATGGTAACATTTTTAAGGTTAATGGTCAAAGGCTCAAGCCTGTTATTTCTAACTTTGCACCTGAGGAATCTACTCTACATTTGCTTGATCATAATTGATGGTTCTTGATTTATCCAGTTCTTTTCATTGTTTTCTTTTGTTCTTCAGTTTTCATTTTTATTTTGGTTGCATTCCTTTCAAAGTTGTCCAGGTACTTCCTTTTCCTCTTTCCTTCAGTTTTTCTTTGAATTTTCGGTTCTTCTTTTAGTTGTTTTGCCCCTTAACTGCTCTCTTTGTGTAAATTCCTTCATTTCTCTTGCATCATTGAGGACAATGCTACAATCTAGTTGGGGGGTGGAAGAGAATTTATTTCTCTATTTGCATGCCTTAGACATATTTTGGTCCACTTTGGGGGAGTGCTAGTAATGAGTTAAAAGCAGATTAAATTCCCCATTCTTGAATTTTACATGCTGGAAAGTAAAGTAAAAAAAAAAAATTTTTTTTTTGAGGTTATGGAACGGGTGGAATGTAGTGCAAATATGAATATATGTCAAAAGAGGGACTTATCCATGTTATTTAGTTGTTAAACCAAGGGAAAGAAGTTAAAAGTTTTGCTAAAACACACATAACACATACCTGGAAGGCCTAGAAAGACTACATTGAGTCATTGTTGGTTGATTTACACTTCAATTGTTTGAGACTCTAATGAACCATATCCTAATGGCTTAGGAAGAAATCTGAAATGAAGTAAATGAGAAAAGGGACAAGCCAGGGATCCAATATAAAAAAAAAAAAAGAAAAAAAAAAGAAGAGGATTTACATTTGTGTAGTGGAAAAGGCTGCCTATTACCGGGGTCCTTATTAAATAAAAACAAAAGTACGCGTCTTTCAAAGTGTAATAGCGTGAAAGCCGCCACTACAATGATTTTGAATTAGAGTAAGACCATGTGGTTTTCTCAGATTGGTTGTTGTGATTGAAACTGTTAATGTCTCTTGGTAGTCGATCTTGGAATTCTAACCCCATCTCCATGCACTTGAAAGAAAGCAAGCTTTGTTACATGCAATTCCCTTGGTTGATTAACTAAATTGTGTATAAATCTCCCAGTTGATACAAAATTCAGATTAATCTATTTCTAGTATTCTTAAACTCAACAAATCTATTTCATGGCATGTGATTCTCCGATTTTCTCAAGTTGGTAATTTCACTTTTGCATGAATTCATTCGCTTTATTTGCTAGAGTCTAGCAAAAAGCTAGTTGGGGGATGTGATAAATGGTCAATTATGTGGTATTAATACTCTTAAATATCTTGAGTTAAAAGTGCTTTATGAGTTAAAATAAGAGTATTAATTAGATAATGTGACTTAATTTTATTTGACATGATAAATAAGATATTACCCCTAATTAAACATAGATGCGTGCATTTTGATGTGGAGCCGACTAATGCTTACGAAAAAAACTTATATTTGAATCTTGGTCGGTGTCTAGGAGTGAAGCCATTGCCTACATAGCTGAAAAAATCTATGAAGATAAAAGCAAGTGAAAGAAAACATGGAACTCATGGCACACATGCAGGAACTTGGGATCACGCTTGTAACAACCCGCTAGAAATTCAATGGTGGAATTTCTATAGACATTAGAAATCTCGTGAAAACTCCATAAGTTTTTACGAATCGGCTAATCGCATAAGTTCTAGTATGTCAACATAATTAGTTTTATCACTCACTATGGTGCCAGAAATGTGATTTTATTTGTTTGAGGTAGTTAGACTTACACATTTTATCCCAATGACACCAATGGATCTTCCTCTCCTCATATTTCTGACCCCACCAGAATTGTTGAACCAATCGACCTATTTCTAATAAAAGGGACTTTGGGATCTTGCAAACACCTATATTATAGGTAGGGATGGCTTGGATGATAGATTTGAGAAGAATTTCTTTGCCAGCTTGAGATAAGTACTTCATTTTCCAATTGCTGATTCTCCCTCTGACTTTGTCAATAATACTTCTAAAAGCTTTGGTTTTAGATCTTCCAACCTCCACAGGGAGTCCTAAATATTTGTCATAAGGTTGAGAGGACTAGATGCCTGCAATTTGAGTGATGAGAGCTCTAGAGTTAGCCTTTGTGTTATTGCTGAACAAAATTGAAGTTTTTTCCTTGTTTAGCCTTTGACTACTTGCCTGCTCATAAATGTCTAATAGATGTGATAACCTGGACCATTCCAAAGGATTCGCTTTGCAGAAGAGAAGACAGTCACCTTCAAAAAATAGATGACTAATCCTTACATGATTTCTACCCAAAGGAACACATGTAATTGCACCATAACTTTCAGCATATTGAATCAAGTTACTTAGTGATTCAGAACATAGGATGAAAAGGTAAGGAGACAAAGGGTCTCCTTGCCTAATCCCTCTTGAAGGACTAAAGGAACTTTGTGGGATACCATTTAACAGGACATAATATAAGATAGTAGAAACACATATTAGAATCACCTCAACTCATTTACAGTCAAACCCCATCTTTACCATGACAGCTTGTAGAAAGGGCCATTCGATCCTGTCATATGCCTTACTCATATCCAACTTTAGAGCCATGAAGCCTTCTCTACCTTTAGTTTGGTTTTGCATGGAATGCATGGCTTCCAAAACCACCACAACATTATCAGTAATCAGCCTATTAGGAACAAAAGCACTCTGAGTGATTGAGATCAACTGAGGTAAAAAGAGTTTTAATCTGTTGGCCAGTACCTTTGCTAAGATCTTGTAAATGATGTTACAAAGGCTTATGGGCCTGAATTAAGTTACTTTTGAAGGATTTTTCACTTTAGGAATAAGAGCAATTGAGTTGCATTGAATTCTTGAGGCCACTCAAAAGATAGGAAAGCATCCTTGGTAGCTACACATATGTCTGTTCCAACCATTGCCCAATGATTTTGATTAAAAAGAGCTGGAAAACCATCAGGGCCTAGAGAACCCAAAGCATTCATAGTAAAAACAACCCTCTCAACCACTTTATTTGAAATACCTTGTGTAAGAACAACATTCATTTCGGGAGTGACCACAGGCTGCATATTCTGAAGGCACACTTCTATGTTGGCAGGATCAGTAGAAGTAAAGAGATGTTGGAAGAAAGATTGAAATAAAGAGCTCACCTGCTTCAGGTTGTCAACCACACAACCCTCATGATCTGTTATACTTTTAATTGAGTTGTACCTTCCTTCTTTGAGAAGCACATCTATGAAATGAACTTGGTATTTACTGTGCCCTCTTTAAGCCGCTGTTGCTTTGCCCTTTGCTTCCCACCTCAAATCCTCTCCTCCAATAATGAGTCAACTTCCCTCTTGAGCTAGAAAATTTAGAGTTTTTGTCCCCTTGATTAATACTTTGCAAATGTTGAATCTGGTTTCTCTTAGTAAAGATCATATGCTTAATGTTCTGACCATTAACCTTGCTCCACTTGAAAAGCTCCTCTCGGCATCTTTGAAGACCTTGAGTAGATTATTTAATTCTTGAGTGATGTAAGAGAGTATTTCCCCATGCTCTTTTAATCACCTCCTCACAACCATCTCTTATAAACCAGCTGGCCTCATATCTAAATGGTCTCGAGCCAGAACCTCTGAAAGGAGCTTCACTGTTAATTGAGAGAAAAACTAGTGCATGATCTGAACATTGAGCAGCTAGAGTCAACATAAAGCAATCTGGGAAACCATCAAACCAAATTTGATTACCAAAGCCTTGTCCAGTTTCTCTTTAGTAAAGGGGTTTCCTTCCTTTCTATTGCTCCAAGTAAAAAAATCTCCCTGGAAAGGGACCTCTCTCAATGCACAATCCTCTAGAGCACTTCTAAAATCTTCCATCAATCTGAAAGGTCTATCTGCAACACCAAACTTTTCATAGCTATATAAGACCTCATTAAAATCTCCTATGCAAAGCCATGCCACATTATCAATAGGGTTACACATGATATTTCTAGCAATAAAAATAAGTCTAAGGTGACAAAATCTGAAAGCAAAAGAAATCCAAAATAAAAATGAGCCAAAAGCCAAAAATTAACCAAGAAGAATGCCACGGCCAAATAACTAAAGCTAAAACTGAAATAAAAGTCTAAGGAATAAAGAGAAAATCATACTGTATGATCTGAACGTTCTCACCCGAGAAAAAAATAAACTGCAACTCCAAGAAAAGTTTAGGAAAATAAAAAGAAGTGGGAATGGTGCTGCTCTACGTAAACAAGAACTTAAACGAAAAGAAGATTCTTGGTTCCGTCCTGCGTCCGAAAATAAACTGACCAAGAGAAAAATAAAATGAAGAACAAGTCTTCCTCACGTACATGAAAGAGCTAACTGAAAGTAAAAGCTCCAGGTCTGCAAACGCAGAACGAAGAAAGAAAACTAAAAAAATAAAACTCCCAAAATGAAAACGAGAAAAAAAACCTCCCTGTCCAATCTGAAACGTAAAAATAAGAGCACTAGAAATAAAAACCAGCCGCCTCCCCCTTCCAGGTTCTCTCTGGTCTGTAACCTTCCAGCAAGCTAAAAATAACAAAATGATAAAAATGAGAGAGAGGGAGCCCCGTCCAGTCTGATACCAAAAACTACGCAAAGTAAAAACTAGTTCTGGATATATCTAACCAGCCGAGTGAAATGAAGAAGAAACTGCCGAGCAAGAGACAGAGTTCCGTCCCAGCCAAAACAGAAAATGAAGCTAAAGTTCCGTCTAAAAAACTAAGAAATAAAACTCAACTCCAGATGCCGAAAACGAAAAGAAGAATAAATAAAATAAATGCTAAACAAAAGAAAAAGAGATAAAGACCAACTCAAAAGAAATCCAAATGCTGAACTGAAAAACAGTCAAAACGCCGAACTAAAAACCAGCAGAAAAAAAAAATGAAATCGAAGGAAGCTGCCGTTCCTCTACCCCTAATCTCTACAGCAGGACATGTAAAAGAAAAGCAAAACTAAAAGAACAAGCCGGCTGAAAGAAAGAAAATGCAGCAAGGAAAAAAAACTAAAACTAACTCCCTTAAGACCAAAGCAGTCGCTGCTCTTAAACCATCCGAAAAGTAAAATTCCAGCCACCCTTCCCTTGTGCTAGGTCTGGAACCAAAAAGCAATCCATATGCCAAAAGCTAAAACCGAATAATCCTCATGTTGATGCCAGCGTGATCTTTGTCAAAGTTAAGGGCCAGCTGTTCTGCTGCACGTCCGAGTGCTTCAAATTGTTTTCTGCATGTGTGCTGTCCATTTCCGTGAGTTGCTGTCATGCATGTGCTTCTTCTTTCTGCATGTGTGTCCACTTTTTGCATTGTGCTGAGCTGCGTGAGTTGTGTTTGTGCTGTTTCTGCAGTGAGTTTCCTTTTTCCTCTGCATGTGCTGCTGCTGTGTGCTTCTTCATTCTTTTTTTTTTTTTTCTGTTTTCTGCATGTGCTTTGCTTCTTTTATTTTTCTGCATCCGTGCTGTTTCTGCATGTGCCTCTTGAGTTCCAGCCGTGAGTTTTCCTGCATGTGCATGAGCTATGTGAGCCGTGAGTTTTCTAATTCCTGCATTTGTTGTCCATGTGCCAGCTGTGAGTTTCTAAATCCTGCATTTGCTGTCCTGCCGAGTTGTTTTCTGCATGTGCTGCTTAACTTTCTGTGTGAGCTGCCGAGTTGTTGGTTTTTATGCATGTGTTCGGTTTGCCATGTCCCAAGTTCTTGGTGTGTGCTGCCCACTTGCTTCCTGCATGTGTGCGTGAGTTTTTGCAGGTGTGCTGAGTTGCCGTGAGTTCCACTTTCTGCATGTGCCTTCTATCCTCTGCATCCGTGAGTTTCCTTTTTGTTTTTTGCTGCTTTATGTGAGCTGCCCGAGTGCCAAGTTCCTGCATTAGTCGGCCTCACATCAAAATGCATGCATCTATGTTTAATTAGGGGTAATATATTATTTCGCATGTCAAAGAAAATTAATTCACGTTATCTAATTAATACTCTTATTTTAACTCATAAAGCACTTTTACTCAAGATATTTAAGAGTATTAATGTCACATAATTGACCATTTATCATCTAGATCCAACAATTCTATAGGACTTTGAACTTTGAAAGAGGTTGGAATAGGCAACCATTTGTGTTGCCAAATCTTAGTATCTGCACCATTACCAACACGCCAAAATAAGCCTTCATCTAGCAATGGTTTTGCAGCCATGATGCTTCTCCATATAAGGGATGGGTGCCTTGTAATTGTAGCATTGAGAAACTGGCCATCAGGGTAGTATATAGCAGAAAGAACCTTTGCAGCAAGGGACTCAGGGAAATGAAGCAGTCTCCACCCTTGTTTAGCCAGCATAGCAAGGTTAAAATGCTCAAGGTCTCTGAATCATAACCCACCAATTGCTTTAACCTTACACATTTTATCCCAATGACACCAATGGATCTTCCTCTCCTCATATTTCTGACCCCACCAGAATTGTTGAACCAATCGACCTATTTCTAATAAAAGGGACTTTGGGATCTTGCAAACACCTATATTATAGGTAGGGATGGCTTGGATGATAGATTTGAGAAGAATTTCTTTGCCAGCTTGAGATAAGTACTTCATTTTCCAATTGCTGATTCTCCCTCTGACTTTGTCAATAATACTTCTAAAAGCTTTGGTTTTAGATCTTCCAACCTCCACAGGGAGTCCTAAATATTTGTCATAAGGTTGAGAGGACTAGATGCCTGCAATTTGAGTGATGAGAGCTCTAGAGTTAGCCTTTGTGTTATTGCTGAACAAAATTGAAGTTTTTTCCTTGTTTAGCCTTTGACTACTTGCCTGCTCATAAATGTCTAATAGATGTGATAACCTGGACCATTCCAAAGGATTCGCTTTGCAGAAGAGAAGACAGTCACCTTCAAAAAATAGATGACTAATCCTTACATGATTTCTACCCAAAGGAACACATGTAATTGCACCATAACTTTCAGCATATTGAATCAAGTTACTTAGTGATTCAGAACATAGGATGAAAAGGTAAGGAGACAAAGGGTCTCCTTGCCTAATCCCTCTTGAAGGACTAAAGGAACTTTGTGGGATACCATTTAACAGGACATAATATAAGATAGTAGAAACACATATTAGAATCACCTCAACTCATTTACAGTCAAACCCCATCTTTACCATGACAGCTTGTAGAAAGGGCCATTCGATCCTGTCATATGCCTTACTCATATCCAACTTTAGAGCCATGAAGCCTTCTCTACCTTTAGTTTGGTTTTGCATGGAATGCATGGCTTCCAAAACCACCACAACATTATCAGTAATCAGCCTATTAGGAACAAAAGCACTCTGAGTGATTGAGATCAACTGAGGTAAAAAGAGTTTTAATCTGTTGGCCAGTACCTTTGCTAAGATCTTGTAAATGATGTTACAAAGGCTTATGGGCCTGAATTAAGTTACTTTTGAAGGATTTTTCACTTTAGGAATAAGAGCAATTGAGTTGCATTGAATTCTTGAGGCCACTCAAAAGATAGGAAAGCATCCTTGGTAGCTACACATATGTCTGTTCCAACCATTGCCCAATGATTTTGATTAAAAAGAGCTGGAAAACCATCAGGGCCTAGAGAACCCAAAGCATTCATAGTAAAAACAACCCTCTCAACCACTTTATTTGAAATACCTTGTGTAAGAACAACATTCATTTCGGGAGTGACCACAGGCTGCATATTCTGAAGGCACACTTCTATGTTGGCAGGATCAGTAGAAGTAAAGAGATGTTGGAAGAAAGATTGAAATAAAGAGCTCACCTCTTCAGGATTGTCAACCACACAACCCTCATGATCTGTTATACTTTTAATTGAGTTTACCTTCTATCTTTGAGAAGCACATCTATGAAAGAACTTGGTATTTCTGTCAACCTCTTTAAGCCGCTATTGCTTTGCCCTTTGCTTCCACCTCAAATCCTCTCCCTCCAATAATGAGTCAACTTCCCTCTTGAGCTAGAAAATTTTAGAGTTTCTGTCCCCTTGATTAATACTTTGCAAATGTTGAATCTGGTTTCTCTTAGTAAAGATCATATGCTTAATGTTCTGACCATTAACCTTGCTCCACTTGAATAGCTCCTCTCGGCATCTTTGAAGACCTTGAGTAGATTATTTAATTCTTGAGTGATGTAAGAGAGTATTTCCCCATGCTCTTTTAATCACCTCCTCACAACCATCTCTTATAAACCAGCTGGCCTCATATCTAAATGGTCTCGAGCCAGAACCTCTGAAAGGAGCTTCACTGTTAATTGAGAGAAAAACTAGTGCATGATCTGAACATTGAGCAGCTAGAGTCAACATAAAGCAATCTGGGAAACCATCAAACCAAATTTGATTACCAAAGCCTTGTCCAGTTTCTCTTTAGTAAAGGGGTTTCCTTCCTTTCTATTGCTCCAAGTAAAAAAATCTCCCTGGAAAGGGACCTCTCTCAATGCACAATCCTCTAGAGCACTTCTAAAATCTTCCATCAATCTGAAAGGTCTATCTGCAACACCAAACTTTTCATAGCTATATAAGACCTCATTAAAATCTCCTATGCAAAGCCATGCCACATTATCAATAGGTGTAACAGCCCGCTAGAAATTCAACAGTGAAATTTCTATAGACTTTAGAAACCTCGTGAATACCCCATAAGTTTTCACGAATCGATCAATCACACAGGTTTTAGTTTGTTAACATAGTCAGTGTTATTACTCACTATAGTGCCAGAAATGCGATTTTAATTGTTTGAGATAGTTAGAAGTGTCAGAATATGTTATAGTTTACGCCACTAGACTCAATAGAATATTTAGGATTTTATGGCCCAATAACCCATTTTCATAATTTCGAACAAAACGGCTGTTCGAAACTGTGAATTTATTTATAGGGGCACTTTGGAGTTGAGTTTTGGTAAACGGTTTTCATTGTAGGTTAATATGAATATTTAGGATTTTTCAATACTAATTTTATTGTGCGGTTTTTCGGAGTGAATAGTAACCTCGATAAGCGTACTAAGTGCAGTGTTTTCAAAATCACAGTATGGAATGTCCAAATTAGGTTAAAGAAGTTTTATTTGGACACTTGGCAAGATCTTAGCCAGACATAATGAATAGTATTAGATACTTGGCATAAAGAGGAACCATTAGATGTGGACGCCCCCAAATCCCCACGTACGGACACGGGGAAATTGAGACGTCCGGATGGTGACAACACGGGTCACCACCCTATCGACGTGTGCCGAGGCCCTCCTTGTTGTGGGCAAGGCCCTCCTTGTTGAGGCCTAAAATTCTATTGCATAAATTCCATCATTTGCTATATAGCTTGGGCAATGGAATCATCTCTCTGTGTATCGTCTCGTGGCCCTTGGGTAGATTTCCTTGGTCTCACCATTTTTCCTGTCACCACAACCTTTGACCCCCTTTTAGAAAACAAAAACTAAAACTAAAACCAAAACCAAGCCACACAACAAGAAACAAAAAGAAACCAACATGCAATAATATAACTAAATAAATAAACATAAGCAAACTAGCTCAAATAAATTCAAAACAAATAAAACAAGTCAAAAAAACAAGTTTACTTAAAATAAATTTTAAAACACAACTAAAAAAAAAACATTCTGGTACTACCTACGGGATATGTGGTTTTACCCAGAGCCCGAACTGCTCTGATACCACCTGTGACGCCCCCAAATCCCCAAGTACGGATACGGGAAAATCGAGACGTCCGGATGGTGACAACACAGGTCACCACCCTATCGACGAGTGCCAAGTGTGTGCAAGTGACAAATGTGCACGAAGAAATACGCAGCGGATAGCAAAGACATATAACTAAGTACCAGAATTTTTGTCTTAGCTTAATACAATCCAGTTCAAAACATACATAATAAAATATTACAAATACAAATATTGTTTCAAAGCCAAAACCAAATCATAAACTTCAACTCAGAACTCCGGCGGAGCCGCATCCTCGGGCTCAGCCTCCTCCTCCTCCTCGAACTCTGCACCAAAATCTACGGTACCAAAAATGGTGCCGCAGGTAAGTGAAATCCAAACACCACTAGATAAAAACATATTAAACTCAAACAATATGCATGAATAAATGCCAATGCACAAAACGCATAAACCATATTTTTCCACGCACGCCAAAAAACCCATTTGGCCCAAAAACATATCTTTTAAACAAAAACTCGCCATTATCCCCGATAACGGCCCAAAACATATCGTTAAAAACCAAGCCTCGCCATTATCCCAGATAATGGCCCAAACCACCATTTTCCTAGAAAATGGATCACAAGTCCTCAACACATCCTCGCCATTTTCCCAGAAAATGGCCCGTATCCGAAAACCATAAAAACCAATCCGATTATGCATGCACCATGATCTCCCCTAGGGATCATCTGCACACTCTGGCTCTGTGCCACACCGCAGGTAACGTCTACGCATGTGACACCTACACGAGCGATGCCCAGGCTCGCGCCCAGCGCTTAACTGGCCAGGCCATCCTCTAGTCCCCGCCACTCTAGGAACCACAGAGTCGACACGACAGCGTTACCGTATCGTGCGATCCGGTCGTCGCCCAGCGACAACCCAGGGGATGTCACTCAGTATTATCCACTCCCGAGTGACCAGAGGAGCTCCACCGAGATAATAACTCATCCCGGCTTGGGCTCGTGATACGCACGCACCCGAAAATCCATTTACGCCAACAAAACAGGATTTTTTACAATTAAAATAAAATACACGTACATGCACCATGTAAATGCAATATCAATGCTCGATAAAATCAACCAACCATAATACAAAAAATCAAGCAACTCCGTCCTCCATCCATCCGACCCCCGAACTCCTCGGACTCAGTCTGGAATCAACAAACCAACCAAATAAATTATTGTAAGAGCAAAATATATTTAAATCTAAAAGTAGAGTTTGGAAAATACTTACAGCGCTATATATGATTTTTAGAAGGTTCGGCGCGCGGCAAACGATGAGCGAAAAGCAACGTAACAGTGCAAATGCACTGTAGCAGTGGGTCGCAAAATACCCACTTTTGAACGGGGACAAACCAAGACACCAAATTGATAGGGAATGGTCTTGAGATATTTATAAAGCTAAAGAAAGTGAGCTTTGGTCGTGGGTGGCGGTGGAAACGGCGGTGGAAGTGCAAAAAGGGGCTGATCGGAGTTGAACTCATGCGAGCTCCTTCAAGCCGCACGGTTTTTCACCATTTCCGGCGCCGTCGCACCTCCTCCGGCCACCATCTCTTCACAGCTTCTTCCCCTACCTCTTGCCATCCTAACCCACCTAATTTCGGCCACGATCCGTTACCGGAGCAGCTCGCATGAGTTCAACTCCGATCAGCCCCTTTTTGCACTTCCACCGCCACCCACGACCAAAGCTCACTTCCTTTAGCTTTATAAATATCTCAAGACCATTCTCTATCAATTTGGTGTCTTGGTTTGTCCCCGTTCAAAAGTGGGTATTTTGCGACCCACGGCTACAGTGCATTTGCACTGTTACGTTGCTTTCCGCTCATCGTTTGCCGTGCGCCGAACCTTCTAAAAATCATATATAGCGCTGTAAGTATTTTCCAAACTCTACTTTTAGATTTAAATATATTTTGCTCTTACAATAATTTATTTGGTTGGTTTGTTGATTCCGGACTGAGTCCGAGGAGTTCGGGGGTCGGATGGATGGAGGACGGAGTTGCTTGATTTGTTGTATTATGGTTGGTTGATTTTATCGAGCATTGATATTGCATTTACATGGTGCATGTACGTGTATTTTATTTTAATTGTGAAAAATCCTGTTTTGTTGGCGTAAATGGACTTTCGGGTGCGTGCGTATCACGAGCCCAAGCCGGGATGAGTTATTATCTTGGTGGAGCTCCTCTGGTCACTCGGGAGTGGATAATACTGAGTGACATCCCCTGGGTTGTCGCTGGGCGACGATCGGATCGCACGATACGGTAACGCTGTCGTGTCGACTCCGTGGTTCCTAGAGTGGCGGGGACTAGAGGATGGCCTGGCCAGTTACGCACTGGGCGCGAGTCTAGGAATCGCTCGTGTAGGTGTCACACGCGTAGACGTTACCTGCGGTGTGGCACAGAGCCAGAGTATGCGGATGATCCCTAGGGGAGATCATGGTGCATGCATAATCGGATTGGTTTTTATGGTTTTCGGATACGGGCCATTTTCTGGGAAAATGGCGAGGATGTGTTGAGGACTTGTGATTCATTGTCTGGGAAAATGGTAGTTTGGGCCATTATCTGGGATAATGGCGAGGCTTGGTTTTTAACGATATGTTTTGGGCCGTTATCGGGGATAATGGCGAGTTTTTGTTTAAAGGATATGTTTTTGGGCCAAATGGGTTTTTTGGCGTGCGTGGAAAAATATGGTTTATGCTTTTTGTGCATTGGCATTTATTCATGCATATTGTTTGACTTTAATATGTTTTTATCTAGTGGTGTTTGGATTTTACTTACCTACGGCACCATTTTTGGTACCGTAGATTTTGGTGCAGAGTTCGAGGAGGAGGAGGAGGCTGAGCCCGAGGATGCGGCTCCGCCGGAGTTCTGAGTTGAAGTTTATGATTTGGTTTTGGCTTTGAAACAATATTTGTATTTGTAATATTTTATTATGTATGTTTTGAACTGGATTGTATTAAGCTAAGACAAAAATTCTGGTACTTAGTTATATGTCTTTGCTATCCGTTGCGTATTTCTTCGTGCACATTTGTCGCTTGCACACACTTGGCACTCGTCGATAGGGTGGTGACATGTGTTGTCACCATCCGGACGTCTCGATTTTCCCGTGTCCGTACTTGGGGATTTGGGGGCGTCACAAGATGGATTTGTGAAGGAAATCAAGGTGTAAGATCATACCACCTAAGCAAAACCTTTTTCATCTGATCAACCAAATTGAGCCAGATCAAAGAGGGTTTCAACCCTAGTGAAACCCTAAATGGTTGGAATCCAATGGAAACCCCAAAAACTTGGTTGAAATCGAAACCCTAAACGGTTTCCCCAAACCCTAAAATTGGCCTTCAAACCATTTTCGATCCAATTTCTAGCATTGTGTTTAATCACTTGATTAAATCATTTCCACATGCTATTAATTTGTCAAATTCTTGTTATGACATCTTTATCCAACCTTTTAAACCTTGGAAATTTGATTGGGCAAAAAAAAATTGGATTTGGGCTTGATAGCATCTTAAACCCTAACCAAACCCCCTTTAAACCCCAAATTGAAGCCCACTTGGTTGAGGCCCACCAAGGCCCACGAATTTGGCCACCTTGGCAAGGCTTCTTGGAGAAGTTTCCTCCCCCACATGGCAGACCATTCACTGCCCTTGGCTGCACCCAATAGTGCCTTGATGAGATGGAGAAACCCACCCCATCAACCTCCATAACTCACAGCTTCTGCAGGCTGTCCTTTCCCCTCTCTATTCTTCACTTTATGTCACATAGCCACCTACAATCAAGGGTCATTAAGGTCCATATCTTCCCCCTACATAATGCTTGAGTCGTGCAAGACACACTTACTTCACTTTCATCACTTCTTCACCCCGTTTTTAGAGAGAAACCCAAAAGAGCTCTCTCGGGGAGATTCATGTATCTTTTTACGTGGAGAGTTTTGACCCTTTGTAAGTATTTTAAAATGATAACTCTTTCATAAAAGTTGTTTCTATTTGAGTATAGTTTCCATAGATATATTATTTGTATCATTCCATGGTCATTTGGTTGGTCAAAAGTATTTTTAACCATGGAAAGGTCATTCTGGGCGTGAATCTGGAGAGTATGTTATGTTTTGGAGTTTTTGACCAAGCGAATGGACATATCTTGGTCCAAAAATTTTATGGAGTGTTCTTAGCATGTGTTTAAGAGTGTTCATTGAGGTTTTGTTGCATGACTAAAGCTTTTGATGATAGAGTTGCTTAGATCTAGAAACTTGAAAACTGGAAGTGGCAAAACAGTTTTTATTTGGAGAAAGTTTGAATATTTCGACATTTGATCTTACTCTAAAGGCTTTGATATTTTTATATGATGATCCTAAGTCTATTATTTTCATGTTAGCATATTATTTTGAAGATATTTAGTATTAGTTTCAAAGATATGATTTTTCTATGCAAGAGGATTCCGGTTAGGCCTAAGATTTGATGTGTTTGGGTTAGATCTATGTTTTATTGATTTTTAGCCATGTGATTTCAAGTTTGATGGCTGGATCCTATTTAAGACACATTATTACACCATGTGATGCTTTATTTCGACGATCTCACATTGTTAAGCCATTGATCAAGAGATTTATTAAAACTAGTTGAGGAAAAAGTTTCTGTTTTTGGACTAAGTGTAAAACCAAAAACTCCAAGTGTTATTTTGTGATTTTGGTGACTTTAGTTGGATGATTTAAAGCATGGTTGATGTTAGGATGATGTTATGAATATGTTAGAAGTAAGATTTGATTTTTTGGAATTCTTGGAGATGTTTTGATTTAGGGTCAAAGCTTGTGATTAAGTATTTGGATCTTTTTACAAGAAGTTTGGTGTTGATTATAAGCTTTTTCTAAATGGATGTTTTAAGTATGGTTTTAAACCTAGGATAGGAAAATTTTTGTTGCAAAATTTTGGTTTAAGCATGAGTTTTGAAGTTGGAAGGAATTGCAACAAAAATCAAGAGAAATGGCCTATGGATGTTTCGGCCATAGTGTGTTTTCCATAGTTGTGTTTTCTTTTAAATTTTTCTGAGTTGATATTTGAGTTTAGGACAAAATTTACATGAGGAATGTAAATTTTGGAAACTTTTAGAGTTAAGATGTGAAATCCTTAAGTTAGGGGTAAAATAGTCATTTCCCCACATGTAGAGGGTAAAATGGTAATTTTACCCTAAGTTAGCTTGTTTTCATTTTTCTAATTGTTAGTAATTAAATGTCTAACTTTTAGAATACCTTCTTACAGTTCCTCGTGTTTTGCGCTTTATTCTCGTAGAACGCGACGATCGAGGTAAGTTAGCTTCTAACTTACTATCAGTTTATTTGTATGTATGATGGGTATGGGAACTACGATTTCTGTTTGTATGTTATCATATATGCCATGCCATGTCACATCATTTCATGTTTATCTGTTATGTATGATTTATTCTGTCACGAATATTTATCTGTTACACAATCTATTCTGTCATATATTGCTATATGTTATAAGTATGCCATGTTAAGTATGCCATATGTTACATGTATGTCATGAAATGTTTATGTTTAAATCATACTGTGTCATTTACAAGTATACGCCATGTTAGAAAAGTTCATGATATTAAATAATATCTCATGCATTAAGAAAGATAAGACATGATAAGGATGACACGGACCTAAGCGTGTTCATCACAAGTTATGTTAAGGGTGACACGGATCTAAGCGTGTTCACTACAAGTTAATTTATGCGGTGCCACGGATTCAAGCGTGGTTCACCTTATGTAAAGTTCCTATAGATCTCAGATCACGTTTAAGTTAAGTTATTCATGTCAATCATGACCCTAAATGCTATGATGGGGTAATATCCTAGTGGAACTCCTTTGTTCATGCTGGGGTGTCTAAATAGGTGTGAAATTCCCTAGGTTGACGAAGTACAGTCAATAGGTTGCGAATGGGGCCTAAGTAACTGGTCACCGGAGCGCGCCAGGCACTAACGCCGATGGTGCCATATTTTATTTTACGTATATTCATGGGGCCACAAAAACTGTGGAGCATGAAGTATGGAGCCACAACAACTGTGGAGCATACACTACGTGACATACAGCAATTGTGACACGTAGAATATGTGGGGCCACAACAACTGTGGAGTACGTATTAACGCACTCACAGCTGGTCTAGATACCTGTGTTGTGATGCGGTAATCGGCATGGACACACGGCTCTAGGGGACCCGTGTAGCACCCATATGGTCACGTTATTAATCAAGACAATTGAATAAGATTCCAAGTTCATATCAAGAAGTTAAGAATAAGTAATCATGGTTAACCCCATGAGATAAGAATAAGTTTCAGATCAAGTCCACGTTAAGTCAAGTTTCAGATCAAGTTCATGTTATGCTATGTTATGCTCACATACAAGTTATGTTCATGTTCACGTTAAGTTTCAAGTTCATGTTCATATCATGTTATGTTCATGTTTATGATATGTTCAAGCTCACGTTCATGTTATGTTATGTTCATGTTCATATTATGTTTCAAGTTAATGTTTCTGTCATGTTATGTTCACGTACATGTTATTTTCAAGTTCACGTTTATGTTATGTTATGTTCACGTTCACATTATGTCTCAAGTTCACGTCTATGTCATGTTATGCTCAGGTTTATTTTAAGTTCAAGTTCATATTTATGTTATGCATGTTCACGTTCATGCTATGTTTCAAGTCCATGTTATGTTTCAAGTTTCACGTTCATGTTATGTTGCTAGTCCATGTTATGTTTTAAGCTAAGTTCATGTCATGTTAAGTCAAGTTTAGTTTACATTTAAGTTCAGGTTATGTCAAGTTATGCTATGCTTATTTACGACTTTATTTATGCATTTATGCTTTTACTGCCATGCATGCATCTTTAACCTGTGTGGGAGTTTCTTGTTAACTTACTGAGATTTGTAATCAAATCTCACCGTGGTAGTCCCAACTACCATTCCCCCCAAATGGTAGGCGATGTGTCAGGATCAGAGCAGAGAGCAGACATTCGTAGACTGAAGGAGGTTGACTAGACGCCGCAGACACAACGTGGAGCTTACAGCTTCCATAGTTAGTTTTTGGACAGTATTCTGGCCTCGTTAGTCGAGTTACACGAGTTACTCGACGAACTTTCTCAATAGTGTATTTTGGTAATGTAAATATGGAGTTTGGTCTCCCATTTTTTTGAGGTTATAGTCTTCTAAGACTCGTACTAAAATCGTGGATGTTTATTCTATTACGTATGCCTGGTTATGATTTAACTATTTGGGATATTATAAGTTTGGTGCATAGTATTGCTCAAGAAAAAAAAATTATCCGCTGCAAATATTGCATAATGCTAGATGCATGTTAGAAACATTGCATCTTATATGTCATGAATGGGGGCAGGTAACCATGTGTTGCATGTCCTGACGCTTCAGATGTCCGTTCAATCCCAAGCGGAATTTGGGGGCGTCACAGTAGGCTTGATGGCTCTGAGAAGATCCCAACTTGCTGCCCTTCTAGCAACTTCAGGAAAGCCATAAAAGCCTGTTAATAAAAAAGATCTTTGTTCTCCCTCTGATAAAGTCACCTTCAGAGAGATATAGTGATGGGTGTAAGTCACTAACTCCACTTCCACATGGTATTTCCAAAAGAAAGTCTGGTGGGGCTGCGAGGCAGCCACCACCAAATCAGCTTCACAAGTCTCCACACTTGTTTTTTGTTTTTTCTCATGTTGGGATGAATCATTGATGAGAGTATTAGAACGCAAAGCTCTTTTATTATCACCACTTGACTTAAAAAATGGTACAAAAATAACATCCTTACCTGGCCCCTCACGTGCCTTCCTTTTCTAGGTGGACTTCTTTTTTCACTAAAATTGGTTGGGATTGGAAGTTGAAAGTAGTAGGGTCAGCACCAGATGCAAGTCCTTCTGGAACCGTCTCCACGGGCAAGGGATCATCAACAACAAGTGGAACATGCTGGACATTACTTGTATTTATGCTGGCCAATAATTCAGATTGATTGATCTGTGAAACTGATCCACTTCTACCGTCTGTTTCCTGCAATTGACTGGCCTTTTGAATGATAGTAATGCCTCCTAGATTAGAGGTAACTACTTTTGGTAACGGCTCATTTTGTAATGGCTCTTGAGCTGAAAAACCATCGACAGCCTTCCCAGAAGAATTCCCGCCACCTTCTCCGCCCTTGGTTGATTAGAACCACCATCGCCACCATATTTCCTCACTTCAGACAGCCTGATTTTGAGTGGATTGGCCCTCAACCATGGACCAAATTGCATCTCCTCCCCATCATCTCTATGCAAGAAAGGACATCTTTTACCTTTGTGCTTCAGGACTCCACATTTGAAACAAAAATTTTGTAACCTTTCATATTTGAAAGCTATCCAAGTCCTCTGTTCACCACCTTGCACCCATCTACCACAAACCAGAGGTTTAGAGAGATTCACATTAACTTTCACTCGAAGGCTTCTACCCCAACCCGTTCCATCCTTCTTCACTTCAATAGAAAGAACCTCCCCGATTGCAGAAGTAAAAATCATTCCATACTCCTGGTTCATACCTGCTAGAGGCATATTATGGAGTTGCACCCAGAACGGCTCATGGGTAAAAGAAATGGCATTGATAGGGAGACTGCCATCAACTTCTTACAAAGCAACCAGATAACGGTCAAAAGTCCACGGACGACCTTGTAAAACTTTCTCCTTATCTACCAACATTTGGAATTCAATAAGAAAAGAATTGTCACCCACCAGCAAAAACTCCACTCAACCCTTCAACCTCCATACCATTGCCATTGTTGTTTTGAAGGCTTCAGTATTGATTGGCTTATCAAAAGTAACCAAAGACAAAAGACAATGTTTCCCCTTCGAGATTGCCTCTTGAAGAGAATGATCAAATAGAACAACCACCTGTTCTTCTACTTCTGAGAGTTTGAGACCCTCCCATAAAGTAGTTAACCTATCTGCAGCCATGCATGCACAAAACTCCACAGACCAAACTGAGAGACAAAGACTTTGATACAAGCAAAGAGAGAAGCCTTACTCCAAACGAGAGAAGGACTGCTTAGTTCGTTTACTTGATTGAGCCTTTTAAGTTAAATATTTATTAAGAAATCTTTTTATAAATTAACAATGTTTCTTCAAAGAAAAATTTTAAAGATAAGCTCACACACTACACACCATATATTTTTTTTATTTTACTAAATATTTAGAATATGAATATAATAAGTAAAAGAATTCAATTTTAGTTTAAGAAGAATAAATCCAAACAAAATTTTTAAAAAAATTATAAAAAATAAAAGAAAATGTGGTTTGTGTTGTGTGGAGATGATGAGTAGCAAAATTCTTTTTTAAAACCTTAATTTTTTTTTTTGAAAAGTAAAACCTTAAGGACTTGTTTGGATTCAGAGATGAGATAATATAGTTTTAGATAAAAGGTAAAAGTTGAATAAAATATTGTTAAAATATTATTTTTTAATATTATTGCTGTTTTCATACAACTAACTTATAAGGCTCATGCATTGTTGCTGCTTCGAGCCTTCGCTCACTACATATGCAGTGTTTCTAGAATCTTTGGCCTCATATACTTCTTCTATTCTAACGCACTACACTCTTTCATCACACATGAATGACACTCACACGTCGATACACACATTGTATATCAAATGCGTGTTGCCAATATTCCTCACATTCCTTATATTCCTATTTCTCCTAATTAAGGACTTGGAGGATAAGAATGGGAATTTTTTCACCAAACATGCAATAACCGTTCATTGCAAAGTATATTGACCACAACTTTCAAATGTAATTGTTCAAATACCCCTATTGCTTTTTATCAAGGTAAAATCTGAAGTTAGATCAGCCACCCTTCTTTTCTTCTCCTCCTTTTCTTTTCATAATCTGTAATGGTATTTCTTCAAGAAAACATATTAGAATGCCAAGAACACCCAAAAAACTCAACTCTTGAAACAAGAATCACAAACACGATGGAAAATGAACCAAGAATCCTTTGAATTAATTCTTGGAAAAGGTTCTCGAGGAACCTTCAACCTTGAACACAAATCACACTTTAACAATTTTGAACAAAAACTAAGTAATGAGAGTCTTGTCTATTTATACAAGAATCTACAAAAAAAAAAAAAAGAAAAGAAAAGAAGGAAACAACGTTGTAACAGAGTAAAAACATAGCCATCAAACTCATTCCCTTAACACTCAAAATGCACCATTCTATTTGAGCTAATAGGCACCATATCAATCTTCTCTTCAGTTAATACCTTTAAGATCAAAACGTACAGCTTCACTAACTCAAATGCTGAGTTTAAACCTTTCATACAAGTAATATTGTTGGGACTTCACTCCCTTCACTTCCCACTTCAGCAACCTAGAATTACTCCAGAGCATGCCATCTCTACAATTTCCTTTACATTCTCCTCCCCTTAAGGTCCTTTACCTCAAGGTCCTTACAACTTCCCTCCCTTATAGATGACCTTGCCCACAAGGTGTGGGTAAAGGTTGCGCAGCTTCCACAGCAATTCCCAGGAGCTATCTTCAACAAGTGCCCCCAACCACTTAACTAACACTTCAGTTGCTACTTGATTCTCCACTTTCCTCATTCTTCTTTCTAGAATTAATTCAAGCTTAGGCTATATCGGACCATGTAGATCAAGTGGAGGTAGAGTAGGAAAGGGGGTAATGTTCTGTCCCAACTTCTTTTTTAAGGGTGAAACATGAAAAACTAGATGTAATTTTAAAGAAGTAGGCAAAAGTAGCTTATATGCAACTATTCCAATCTTCTCAATCCCCTAGAAAGGCCCATAGAACCTTCGGGATAACTTCAAATTTTGTCTCATAGAGATTGAATTCTGCGTATAAAGTTGAAGTCTCAAGAATACCCAATCTCTTATTTCAAAACTGCTCTCAGTCCTCTTCTTGTTAGCAAATAACTTCATCCTTTGCTGAGCCTTCTGTAAATTCTCTCTCAACATGATCAAAAGCTGCTCCCTTGATCTCAACTGTTGGTCTATGGCATCATTAGTAGTTGTTCTTGGAATATAAGACAACAATTTTGGAGGCAAATAACCATAGAGGGCTTCAAAAGGAGATACTTCAATTGAAGAGTGACAAGTGGTGTTATAAAACCATCCAGCCATTGGAATCCACAAGCTCTACTCCTTTGGCTTGTGACCAGTGTAATATCTCAAATAGCCCTCCACACACTTCTTCAACACTTCAGTTTGTCCATCTAATTGGGAGTGGTAAGCCAAGCAGAAATTTAGTGATGTCCCTTGCATTTTGAATAATTCCTTCCAAAAGGAACTAGTGGAAATTAGGTCTCTATCCAAGACAATGGACTTAGGCATGCCATACAATTTGAAAACCCTAGAAAAAAAGACTTAAGCTTCTTTACTTGTTGAATAAGGATGAGCTAAAGGAATGAGCAAACTTGGTAAGTCTATCTATCACTAAAAATATGACAGTGAATCCTCCAGATGAAGGCAATCCTTCAATAAAGTCCACAGAAATGTCTAACATGGAGACTTTGGGATTGGCAAGGTTTGCGGCAACCCAGTTGGATGGATATTCTCATGTTTATTAGCTTGACAAACATCACACTCCCTTACAAGCCTTTTAATATCCCTACACATCCCTTCCCAAAAGAAATCCAGTTTTGCTCTTTATACAGTATTTTTATACCCCACATTCCCAGCCTGAGGACTATTGTGAATATACTGTAGTATCTTCATCTGAAATGGAGAATTTGGAACCACAGCAACTTCCCTTTCCTCAACAAAAGGCCTTGCTGCAAAGTATAATGCTTTGGGCCTTGCAAACTGCGGTGCCCCAGCCCTTACTTGAGATTTGACGGTGACTAAACATGCTGGGACATGTAATACAAGACTACATACCCCTTGTACATGACAAGTAAGATGTAATGCACCTAATGATCTAACAGTATGCAATAAAAATTTCAATGGAAAAATTCTTTTCTAACAACTTAAGCACGGTGGCAAAATAATAAATGCATAGTGCAAATATCTTAAAAGCTTTTACTAGCAATTGCACTTTTAAAATAGTTAAGTTTTCAAAAGACTCCCCAAAATACGTAGAGTGTCACATAGTCTCCCAAAACACGGGACCCATGCAAAATGTATCATTAAGACAAACATCCATCAAAAGGGTCCCCATGACCAAAGTTCTTCAGTAAGGCCAATCCTACTTGTGTTGTCCTAATTCAAAATCCACTTCAATTGCTCAAAAAGTTGCAACACCTCAGTGATAAATTGGTCGGCAACTTCCAACCTCTCTGAGAGACCTCGCATCTCTGTGGAGCTTAGGGATCTGGGGAGCTGGTCTCTTGCACTTCTCCATTACTATCTTCTTGGGCTCTTGTCACAACTTCTACAATTTTGGGTAAGGAAATGATAGTGGAAATTACAATTGTGAGATTTTGAGAAATCTTACTAAGTAAACAGTCAACATACCATAGATATCACAAGCATATAAAAGCAAACCACAAATGAATACATGGACATGCATATTGACATAAAACTTTGACATGTGCAACAAGGACTTTCATAAAACTACTTTTCATCTTTTAAACTCTTGACACTGTTCATATCACTTGAGCTCGGGTTCTTGTTCATATCATAACATATCATGCCATTTCTTTATCATTTCAAAACACATTATACTGAGACCAAGTCTCACCATATCACAGCATTTCATTCATATCACAATACATTATATCATATTATGGCATGTCATACATCACAAAGAATAGAAAAAAGTACTTTTCGGAAATACCCTTTTTTCTCTCTACGTGAGAATTAGGGCATCTGTGCTGGGGTTTGGAGCTTCGGTGGGCTGCATGGCCACCGCTAATGGTGGCACCGGTCGGCCCTTTTTCACTGACTTGGTGGCTGCTGTCCCCCAACCTATTCCGGAGATGGTTCTGCCGTTTAGAGCCCCGAAGACGCTTTATGGAGAAGTGTACTTTCAGTTCTCGCGTGAGGAAATAACAAAATCTGCTGAACCCTTTAGGTATTCTGTAATCTTGAAGTTCTTGAAGCAGAGATCGTCCCTTGATGCCGTGCGTTCGTTTATTCACAACCGATGGGGTCTCTCAGCCTCTCCAGTTGTATCTTCCATGCAACGTCTGAGGCATGTTTTTGTATGTATGGTGAATGATGCAGATTTCACTAAGGTGCTGTCCAGAGATGTTTGTGAGATGAACGGTATTCCCTACCGTGTGTTTAGATGGACGCCTGATTTTTCTGAGGATGCAGAACCTTCAAAGGTCCTGGTTTGGATATCACTCCCAGGTCTCCCTCCTAATTTTTATTGTGAATGTTTCTTGAACATCCTAATGGCTCCGATCGGTTCCTTTATTCATCGGGATAATTCGACATTGGGAACTACATACATTGTAGTTCCTTCATTTATCACCCATATACAGTAAACTGCTAGTAAGTTAAAAGCTAACGTACCTCGATCTTCACGTTTTCTAAGCAATTTTAATTGCTATCACGTGGCACTGAAAATATTGATTTCTAAGGGTTATAAATTAATTACTAAGGGTTAGAAATTAATTACTAACAATTAAAAATATGGAAAAATGCTAACTGAAAGCAAAATTATCATTTTACCCTCTACATGTGGGAAAATGACTATTTTACCCCTAACTTTAGGATTTTGTATCCTAACTTTAAAAATACCAAAATTTACATACCTAATATAAATTTTGTCCTAAAATCAAATAGAAAATAAAAAAAATTTGAAATTAAACACAACCATAAAAATTCTATAGAGGCTGAAACTTGCATAGGCTTTTTCCTTGGGTTTTGTTGCAATTCATCCAATTTCAAAACACATGATCAAACCAAATTTTTGCAAGAAAGATATTCCTATCCTAAGTTTAAAAACATACTTAAAACACCCACTAAAAATATGCTAATCATCACTACCAAACTTTTTAGAAAAATGATTCAAACTTTTTAACTAAAAAGGCAAACCCTTGAATCAAATGATTTGATCTATTTCAAAGCATCTTCAAGAATTTCAAAACATCGAACTCTTACTTCTAAAGTGTTCAAAACATATTCTTAAGAACAACCATATTTTCAATCATGAACAAAAGTCATCAAAATCACTCAAACCATACTTGAACTTTCCGGTTTATCTCTAAGTTCAAAAACAGATTTTTGTTTCTAACTTGTTTTGATCAACCTTTTGATCCCTGACTTATAAATATGTGATCTTCAAACAAAAACATCACATGCTTTTAAAAGGTGTCTAAAGTAGATCTAAACTTCAATTTCAAGATCACATGGTTAAAAATTAACCAAAACATAAATTTAGCCAAGAACATCAGCACTTTGGCCTATCTGTATATCTCCTTGCATAAAAATTCATATCTTCGAGTCTAACATCAATTATCTTCAAACTAATATTCTAATATGTATATAAGAGGCTTAGGATCCTCTAATAAAAATCCATTGGAATAGGTTTAAACCACAAAAGATTTATACTTTATCAAAACAGAAACTGTTTTTCCTTTTCCAGTTTCTAAGTTTCTAGATCTAAAAAATTCTTTCATCAAAACCTTTAATCATGCAGAAAATCCCCAACCAATAATCATATACACATGGTAACAATACTATCGTTTAACGATACCCTCTAGTTTATTGTCCAGAATGGCCTTTCTAGCATTTAAACAATATTTCACTAACAAATGATCTTCAAATGGAACAAATAAGGTATCTATGTAAACTAGAGTAAAAAAGGAACAACTTTCATGAAGGAAAATTTGTGAGAAAACATTTACACAAGTTTTGAAATGGGCGTTCAAAAGAACTCCGAAAAGCTGTCCAAGAGAGTCTTTGGATTACTTTCTAAGGAATTTGGGTAAAAGAGGTGGGATGATTGTGAAATGGGCTGGAAGACTTCTTGGATAAATGAGGGAGGAAGAGAGGGTTGAGAGTGAGCTAGAGTGTTACTGTTGACAACCCAAAAAAAAGAGACAAAACTATCGCAAGATATTTCCTCATGGGGGAGTGTTGAGTTAAAATAGTAGGTAGCCCCTTTAGCTTATCCCTTCTAGAACCTTCTAGGCCCCTTTTTGAAAGATCTGGTCAGCCAAGTGGGGGTACAAAACTTAGCCAAGAAGCAATGCTAATAGGGCCAAATTCCCTAAACCAAATGGGCCTCAATTTGGGGTTTCAAGAGGGTTTTGGTTGCTATCAAGCCCAAATCCAATTTCTCTTGATTCAATGAAATATCCATGGTTAAAAATGTTGGTTAATGATGTTCTAACATAAATTTGAAGGATTAGTAGTACGTGGAAGTAATTTAATCAAGCGATTAAACATAATGCTAGAAGCTGATTTAGTTATGATTTTGAGGTCAACTTTAGGATTTTGATAAAACCGTTTATGATTTCCCTTGTACCCAAGCTTTTGGGTTCTCAGTTGAATTCCAACCATATAGGGTTTTACTAGGGTATAAATCCTCTTTAATTTGGCACAATTTGATTGGTCAGATGGAATAGGGTCTTTGCTTGGGTGGCATGATCTCACACATTGATTTCTTCAATTCCTTCATGTTCCTTATGGTGCCAAGTGTCTAATACTATTCATCATATGTGGTTAAGATCTTGCCAAGTATCCAAATAAACTTTTCTAACCTAATTTGGACATTTTACACTATGATTTGGAAAACACTGCACTTGATGCACTTTTTTGGAGTGAATAGCTTGATGCACTTATCGAAGTGACTATTCACTCCAAAAAAGTGCATAATAAACTTAGTACTGAAAATTTTTAAATATTCATATTAACCTATAGTAAAAATGGTTTACCGAAATTCAACCCTGAAGTGCCCCTAAAAATAATTTCACAATTTCGAACAAGCATTTCGTCAAAAAATTTGAAAATGGGTTATTGCGCCATAAATTCTTAAATAATCAACTAAGCCAATGGCGCATATCATAACATATTCTAGCACTTCTAACTACCTCAAATAATTAAAATCGCATTTCTAGCACTATAGTAAGTGATAACATTAACTCTGTTGACAGAATAAAACTTAAGCAATCGATTGATTTGAGAAAACTCCATAAGTTTTCATGAGTTTCCCAAAGCCTATAGAAATTCTACCATTGAATTTCTAGCGGGCTATTACAGAATACAAGTTACAAACCTCAATGACTTGACACTACTCCAAAACAACAATAATACAATGATAGCATCAATTTCAATCCAATCAAACTTAATTAAGCTTAACAATACATAGGTCTTAGAAAAATACTAGAAATGGCATCTATACATTCTTGGGGTGTCAGTATCTGTCTCTCCAGGAGTTGCTACATACACTCGAGCTGGAACTAAAGGCCATGGCTTTGGTTTGGAATCTCCATTTGGAACAGTCCATTTTCTTTGAGCTCTTTTGGGACAATTCTTGATCTTGTGGTTGGGTGGCCACATCCAAAACAAAGTCTTAAGGTAAGTTTGCACTTGCCTCCATGATTCTTTTCACACATCCCACATATTGGGTATGTGGTCAGGATTAAGCTTCCAGTCTTGATGCATTTTCCCTTATTTGGTCTAGTAGACATATTCTTCCTTTCTAGACTTTCTTCAATAGCATACGATGAAGTCCTCTTTCTTGCCAAAATGATCTGGGTGGTCAAACCCTTATGCTTTGCCTTTGCTATGGCAGCAACATTTATCAACTCCTAGTAGGTTTCTATTCTGTGACAAGCTACTTGGCTACAGATCCTAGGCTGTAGTCCTTCATTGCTAGAAAAATCCAGGTAATGGTGGATTAGGAACTTCTCATACGGACAACCCCAAACTCCAAGTCTATGTACGTGTTACTGTTGCTGATATCTAAGCAGGTCAGTTAGTAGACGTATTGCTTCAACTAATCCTCCATCCATCAGGGGATTTTGATTCTCCTGATTGATGTCTCCCTTAAGGTTATGAGGTATCCTACCATGAGTCATGTGTCACTTCCTAAAACACACGAGTACACGTATCACCATCACGTTCTATCTCTTATACTTAAGGAAATTCAAGCCTAATAAGGACTAAAATTTCAAGCATAATATTTGGTGCATTTCCTAAGGACATGTGGATTTATAATACAGAAATGTATTGCTCTGATACTACCCTGTGATGCCCACAGATTTTGCTTGGAATTGAACGAACATTTGAAGCTTCGAGACATGCAACACAAGGTTACCTGGCCCTGTTCATGACATATAAAGATGCAACGTTCCTAACAAGCATTTAGCATCATGCAATATTCACAACAAATAAATTTTTTTTGAGCAACATTATGAATACAATGAGGGTCTTAGAAGAGTGTAATCTCAAAAGTATGGGAGATCGAGCTTTGAAATTTCATCACCAAAATGTAACTACTAGGCTAGTTCCTTGAGAAAATTGCATAACTCAACTAACGATGCCATAATACTATCTAAGAATATAACTAAGGAGGCCACAAGCTTCACATCTTTTCCCCAATCAACCTCCTCCAATTTGCAGGCTCCACTCCCTCCCCTGGTCCTGACACATCTCCTACCATTTGGGAGGGAATGGTAGTTGGGACTACCATAGTGAGATTTGAATACAAATCTTAGCAAGTTAACATAGAACTTCTACACATGTTTATGATGCATGCATGGCAGTAAATGCATGAATGCATAATCAAAGTCATAAATGCTACTTAAAATAACTTAACATGTAACATGACATGAACTGAAATGTGAACTAAACTTGAAACTTGACATGACATGAACTTGATCTGAATAACATGAATTTGAAACATAACAAGAACGTGAACTTGAAACATGACTGAACGTGAATTTGAACATAGAAGGGACGTGAACTTGAAAAATGACATTAACGTGAACTTGAATATAGCATGAACGTGAAATACATGAACTTGGAATCTTATTCAATAAGCTTGATAAAAGTGACTATTTGGGTGCTACACGGGTTCCCTTGAGCTATTGTCCCTGCCTATTAGTTCATCACAATATAGGTATCTGCACCAGCTATGAGTGCATTAACATCTGCACCAGTTCACAAGTATCTGTACTTGCTATGGATACACGTATGGTACGTGCTCGTTTATAGGTATCTGCACCTGCTGTAGACACACATACTATACGTATCCCATGTCAGGTATCTGCACCTGCACTAGTACGCATAATATGAAATTGAAATATGACACCATCTACGTTAGTGTCTAGTGTGCTCTAGTGACTAGTTAAGTAGGTCTCATTCGCAGCTCGTTGATCTTTATCTTGTCAACCCAGAAAATTTCATACTAATTTAGACACTCCAGTGTGAACAAAAGGTTGTGATAGATGTAAATAGTGTAACAGCCCGCTAGAAATTCAATGGTAGAATTTCTATAGACTTGGAGAACTTTGTGAAAACTCTGAAAGTTTTCACGAATCGGCTAATCGTAAAGGTTTTAGCCTGTCAACATAGTCAGTGTTATTACTCGCTATGGTGGCAGAAATGCGATTTTAATTGTTTGAGGTAGTTAGAAGTGTCAGATTATGTTATATTTTACACCACTAGACTTAGTTGAATATTTAGGATTTTATGGCCCAATAACTCATTTTCATAATTTCGGACGAAACGGCTGTTCAAAACTATGAATTTATTTATAGGGGCACGTCAGGGTTGAGTTTTGGTGAACGGTTTTTACTGTAGGTTAATATGAATATTTAGGATTTTTTAGTACTAAGTTTATTACGTTTTTTTGGAGTGAATAGTAACCTCGGTAAGCGTACTAAGTGCAGTATTTTCAAAATCATAGTGTGGAATGTCCAAATTAGGTTAGAGAAGTTTTATTTGGACACTTGGCAAGATCTTAGCTACACATAGTGAATAGTATTAGATATTTGGCATAAAGATGAACCATCAGATGGATTTGTGAAGGAAATCAAGGTGTGAGGTCATGCTACCTAAGCAAAACCCTTTTCATTTGATCAACCATTTGAGTTAGATCAAAGGGTTGAAACCTTGAATGGTTGGAATCCAATTGAAACCCCCAAAAACTTGGTTGAAACTGAAACCTTAAACGGTTTCCCCAAACCCTAAAGTTGGCCTTCAAACCCTTTTTGATCCAATTTCTAGCATTGTGTTTAATCACTTGATTAAATCACTTCCACATGCTATTAATTTCTCAAATCCTTGTTATGACATCAATATCCAACCTTTTAAACCTTGGAAATTTGTTTGGGCCAAGAAAAATTGGATTTGGGCTTGATAGCATCTCAAACCCTAACCAAACCCCCTTTAAACCCCAAATTGAAGCCCACTTGGTTGAGGCCCACCAAGGCCAACGAATTTGGCCACCTTGGCAAGGCTTCTTGGAGAAGTTTCCTTTCCCACATGGTAGACCATTCAATGCCCTTGGCTGCACCCAATAGTGCCTTGATGAGATAGAGAAACCCACCCCCACCAACCTCCATACCTCATAGCTTCTGCATGCAGTCCTTTCCCCTCTCTATTCTCCACTTTATGTCTCATAGCTACCTCCAATCAATGGTCATTCAAGTCCATATCTTCACCCTCCAGAAGTCCTGAGTCGTGTAAGTCACACTTCTTTCACTTTAATCACTTCTTTACCCCGTTCTTAGAGAGAAACCCAAAAGAGCTCTCTCGGGCAGATTTCTGGGTCTTTTTACGTGGAGCTTTTCGACCCCTTTTAAGTATTTTCACATAATGATTCCTTCATAAAAGTTGTTCCACTTTGAGTATAGTTTCCGTAGATATATTATTCGTATCATTCCATAGTCATTGGGTCAGTCAAAAGTGTTTTTAACCATGGAAAGGTCATTCTGGGAGTGAATCTGGAGAGTATATTATGTTTTGGAGTTTTTGACCAAACTAATGGACATATCTTGGTCCGAAAATTTTATGGAGTGCTTTTAGCATGTTTTTAAGAGTTTTAATTGAGGTTTTGTTGCATGACTAAAGCTTTTGATGATAGATTTTCTTAGATCTAGAAACTTGAAAACTAGAAGTGGCAAAACAGTTTTTATTTGGAGAAAGTTTGAATATTTCAAGGTTTGATCTTACTCTAAAGCTTTGATATTTTTATATGATGATCCTAAATCTCTTATTTTCATGTTAGGATGTTATTTTGAAGATATTTAGCATTAGTTTCAAAGATATGATTTTTTATATGTAAGAGGATTTCGGTTAGGTCTAAGATTTGATGTTTTTGGATTAGATCCATGTTTTATTGATTTTTATCCATGTGATTTTAAGTTTGATGGTTGGATCCTATTTAATACACATTCTTAAACCATGTGATGCTTTATTTCGAAGATCTCACTTTCGTAAGCTGTTTATCAAGAGATTTATCAAAGCTAGTTGAGGAAAAAGTTTTTATTTTTGGACTAAGTGTAAAACCAAAAACTCCAAGTGTTATTTTGTGATTTTGGTGACTTTAGTTTGATGATTTAAAGCATGGTTGATCTTAGGATGATGTTATGAATATGTTAGAAGTAAGATTTGATTTTTGGAATTCTTGGAGATGTTTTGATTTAGGGTCAAAGCCTGTGATTAAATGTTTGGATGTTTTTACAAAAAGTTTGGTGTTGATTATTAGCTTTTTTCTAAATGGATGTTTTAAGTATGGTTGTAAACTTAGAATAGGAAGATCTTTGTTGCAAAATTTTGGTTTAAGCATGAGTTTTGAAGTTGGAAGGAATTGCAACAAAAATTAAGAGAAATGGCGTATGGATGTTTCGGCTATAGTGTGTTTTTCATAGTTGTGATTTGTTTTAAATCTTTCTGAGTTAATATTTGAGTTTAGGACAAAATTTAAATTCCTTTTTTGAGTTAGGATGTGAAATCCTGAAGTTAGGGGTAAAATGGTCATTTTCTCACATGTAAAGGGTAAAATGATAATTTTACTCTAAGTTAGCTTGTTTTCATGTTTCTAATTGTTAGTGATTAAATTTCTAACTTTTAGAATATCTTCTTACAGTTCCTCGTGTTTCATGCTTTATTCTCGTAGAACGCGACGATCGAGGTAAGTTAGCTTCTAACTTACTATAGTTTATTGTATATGTATGATGGGTAAGGGAACTACAATTTATGTATGTATGTTATCATATTTTCCATGTCATGCCACGTCATTTCATGTTTATCTATTATGCATGATTTATTCTGTAATGAATATTTATCTGTTACACAATCTAGTCTGTTACGTATTGCTATATGTTATAAGTATGCCATGCTAAGTATGCCATATGTTACATGTATGTCATATCATGTATTATTCACCATTGCATGTATGTCATGTTAAGTAAAGAAGTCAGATCAAGTTTATGTTAAGTCAAGTTTTAGATCACGTTCAAGTTAAGTTATTCATGTCAATCACGACCCTAAGTGCTAGGATGGGGTAATATCCTAGTGGAACTCCTTTGTTCACGCTGGAGTGTCTAAATAGGTGTGAAATTCCCTGGGTTGACGAAGTACAATTAACAGGTTGCGAATGGGGCCTAATTAGCTGGTCATCGGAGCGCGCCAGGCACTAACGCCGATGGTGCCATATTTTATTTTACGTGTATTCATGGGACCACAACAACTGTGGAGCATGAAGTATGGGGCCACGACAACTGTGGAGCATACACTACGTGAGACACAGCAATTGTGACACGTAGAATACGTGGGGCCATAACAACTGTGGAGTACGTATTTATGCATTCACAGCCGGTGTAGATACTTGTATTGTGATGCGGTAATCTGCAGAGACACACGGCGCTAGGGGACCCGTGTAGCACCCATATGGTCACGTTATTAATTAAGTCAATTGAACAAGATTCCAAGTTTATGTCAAGAAGTTAAGAATAAGCAATCATGGTGACCCCATGAGATAAGAATAAGTTTCAGATCAAGTTCATGTTATGTTATGTTATCTTCACATACATGTTATGTTCATGTTCAAGTTAAGTTTCAAGTAAATGATCATATCATGTTATGTTCACATTTATGTTATGTTCAAACTCACGTTCATGTTATGTTAAGTTCATATTCACGTTATATTTCAAGTTCACGTTCATGTCATGTTATATTCACATACATGTTATGTTCAAGTTCACGTTCATGTTATATTATGTTCATGTTTACATTATGCCGCAAGCTCACGTTTATGTCATGCTATGCTCAAGTTTATGTTAAATTCAAGTTCTTGTTTATGTTATGTATGTTCATGTTCATGCTATGATTCAAGTCAATGTTATGTTTCAAGTTCACGTTCATGTTATGTTGTTAGCCCATGTTATATTTTAAGTTCAAATTCATGTCATGCCAAGTCAAGTTCAGTGCATGGTTCAATTCAGGTTATGTAAGTTATGCCATGCTATATGTCAAGTTATGCTATACTTATTTACGACTTTAATTATGCATTCATGCTTTTACTTTCATGTATTCATAATTAACCTGTGTGGGAGTTTCCTATTAACTTACTGAGATTTATAGTCAAATCTCACCGTGGCAGTCCCAATTACCATTCCCCCCGAATGGTAGGCGATGTGTCAGGATTAGAGCAGGGAGCGGACATTAGTAGACTGAAGGAGGTTGACTAGACGCCACAGACACGACGCGGAGCTTACAACTTCCATAGTTAGTTTTTGGACAGTATTCTGGCCTCGCTAGTCAAGTTACATGAGTTACTCAACGTGACGCCCCCAAATTCCGCTTGGGATTGAACGGACATTTGAAGCGTCGAGACATGCAACACAAGGTTACCTGCCCCCGTTCATGACATATAAGATGCAATGTTCCTAACATGCATCTAGCATTATGCAATATTCGCAGCGGATAATCTTTTTCTTTAGCAATACTATGCACCAAACTAAATATATCCCAAATACTTGAAACATAATTCATACATAAAGGCATACTTAAAAGCCGTGATCACCACACTAGTCTAAAATGGTTGTGATCAAAAGAATACTTGAGATACAAATCCAAAAGTACAAGTATTAACCTAAGTTAAATACTATACCATCATCAACATCGCATCATGGTATGAAGCATGTTACGAATATCTCTTAAAGGATAAAACCAGAGTTCATAAATATAGAGATATACCATTCGGGGG